>CAJNJA010006573.1:0-13138 GCA_905231915.1 Symbiodinium necroappetens
GGAACAGTATCCCCCATGACCCTTGAACCCTAAACCCCTAAACCCTAAACCCCTAAACCCTAAACCCTAAACCTTAAACCCATGAACCCTGAACCCTAAACCCCTAAACCCCACAACCCTAAACCCCTAAACCCCACAACCCTAAACCCTAAACAAAGGGTGTCTTTCGTCGGTGACTTGTTTTCTGCACCCATGGAGCCGAAACTTCAAACAAACACCAAAACGCACGGGTTTGGGGTTTAGGGTTTAGGGGTTTAGGGAGTAGGGGGTTTTGGGTTTTGGGTTTAGGGTTTTGGGTTTAGGGGTTTAGGGGTTTAGGGGTTTAGGGGTTTAGGGGTTTATATAGGGGGTTAGGGGTGAGGGGTTTAGGGGTTCAGGGTTTACAAAACATGCAAGGTACTAGGGAAAGACACCGAAACGCACCTGAAACTGTAAACAAACCCCGAACCTAGACAGCCCGACACTCAACCTTTGATCCGACGTTACTTCTCCCCACACCTGTGGACTATCTTTCTAAGCCGCGGAAACGATGCTCAACCCTAATCTGCGACATCCAACACCCCAAAAGCACGGGCCTCGTTGTAGGAAAAGCGGGCCTCGGTGACACTCAGCGACCTCGTGAGGCGAAATAAGAAAGGACCCTGAAGCCTTAACGCCGTCTACCCGTCACAAAGCCCGAACCCTAAAGCACTCAAGTCGGAAAAGAAGGCAGACGGGACGGCAAAGGATTTCGGGCTATAGGCTATAGGGCTTTAAGTTTAGGGTTCATGGCCACAAGGCTACAGGTTAGGATGTGAGCCCGTACCGGAATCATCGGATGCGTTAGCACTGAACTACATCTCCGCGGCTTGCTTTCGTGAGGGTGTCTCTCTTCCCGCGAACACGAACGTCGGTGCCAGCAGACAGCGGCTCTGCTCGACAACGGGTCAGCAGAAGCTGCAAGCGGCGATAAACCCAACCCATCTGAGGCACTTCCATGCTAACCCTATCAAGGCTGATGCCGTGGGGGTTTGGAACGCATAGTATTCCGGCTCGTCCAACGTGGGCATAAGAGGTTAGGATGTACTCGAAAGGTCGGGGAACTTAGTCACTAGTTGCCTTATTTTATAGGGTTATAAGTATCCTAACCGGAATTGAGGTCCCGTTCAGGATGCTTATAACTCTGTAAACTGAAGCTCGTCCTTAAGTCAGTCCCCCGCAGTACGCAAGAAGGATGAATCGACCCTGCCACACTTTGAGCTATCCAACTTCCCTTTACACCACCACCAACTTCGGGAACTCTCGTTCCTGCGCCCTCAAGGTTGTGCAAACTCTCCTAAGGTGGGTTTAGGGTGCTTTATGTTTTTTTTTAAAAAAAGTGGACATGTGCACTGCTTTATGTTTTAGGGCCCTTGCTTTAGACCATCTAAGATCTAGGTCCGCATCCTCTCCCAGAGGCGTAAAACTTCGGGGTTCAGAGTTTCGGGGCTTCGGTCTCCG
The DNA here is from genome assembly GCA_905231915.1 of Symbiodinium necroappetens. Taxonomy (NCBI): domain Eukaryota; class Dinophyceae; order Suessiales; family Symbiodiniaceae; genus Symbiodinium; species Symbiodinium necroappetens. The sequence goes on from CAJNJA010006573.1 coordinate 1,480, forward strand.
GCTTCCCGGGTTTAGGGTTTAGGGTTTAGGGTTTAGGGTTTAGGGTTTAGGGTTAGGCCCTGATTCCCTTGACCTAAAGGTTCATGAGACTTAGTAACTTGGGCTACAAAAAAAAGGCAACTATGCTTATAATTACCTATAACCCCAATTAAGGAACTTATGATTGTACTTCTTAAGTCCCATGAACCTCCAAGTAAACCCTAAACCCCTAAACCCCTAAACCCCAAACCCCTAAACCCCTACACCCCCAACCCTAGAGCCCTTGAGCCTCGCAGCCACAGGCCTGTCATGTTATACTATAACTATAATAAGGAACCCCCAAATAAGATCGGTAACTATGAAGGCTCCTTTTTTGGAGCCTCACGGACAGAGGCCCGGGCATGGTAAAGCAGGGATCCTCTCCGGCAGGATAGGCGCAGTCGTCCTCGAGGCCAAACCCTAAACCCAAGGGATCCTTTAAGGGATCTATAAGGGTTCCTTTATAAAGGGATCTATAGGGGTTCCTTTAAAGATATCTATAAGGGTTCCTTTAAAGGGGTCTTATAAGGGTTCCTTTAAAGGGATCTTATAAGGGTTTTATAAGGGTACTTGGAGGGTCGGGGGACTTAGTAAGTAGTTCAGTTATAGACTTAGAAGTACGATAACCCCAACTAGGACCCCTTTTAGGGTACTTATAAGTATAAGTCTACTTATTACCCAATTACTAAGTCCCCCGACTCTCCAAGTAAGCCCTAACCCCTGAACCCCAAACTCCTAAACTCTGAACCCTAGACTCTAAACCTAAACCCTAAGCCCTACACCCTTAAACCCCTGAACCAAAATAATGAACCCTTCTAAACCCTGAACCCCAACCCTAAACCCTGAACCCAAATTCAACTCCACGCACTGGGACCAGCACCCCTGCACCCTGCATCCCAAACCGAAGCCGCCAACACCACCTGCGAAGTCCCTTAGTCAACGAAGAAAACATAGCTTTGATTGAAATGCCCTACGGCCAAGGCCCTTTGGAAAACATAGTTGTGTTTGATGGCCTGGGCATTCTAGAAAACTTATGTAAACCCTTATAACATCCCTAGACCCGAGACCCTAAACCCTGACAGCATCCCTACGTTAAGCATCACAGTCCTAAACCCTAAACCCTAAAACCCTAAAGCCTAAAGCATAAGCCCCTAAACACTAAACCCTAAACCCTAAGCCCCTAAACCCTAAACCTGAAACCCCTAAACGCCTAAACCCTAAACCACCCAAACCATCCGAAGCGCTCTGAGCGGTCTAGGGTTTAGAGTTTAGGGTTTAGGGTTTAGGGTTAAACCCTAAACTAAACCCTAGAGGTAGGGTTCAGGATTCAGAAGTTAGGGCTTTCGGGTGTAACTCCGAGACGAGGGCTACTACAAGGCTTCCTCCCAAGGGATCCTATAAGGGGTCTTACCAAGGGATCCTCTCAGAAATGCAGGGTTCAAGAAGGGTCTATGTCTTTGTCTATGGCTGAATCTTCAAACCTTTTTGTCGGGCCCAATCCCTGCAACAAGGGTCCGCATTCTGCAGCAGCTCGTCGACGAAGTGCACCGGCGAGGTGTAAAGGCTTTCGCCGAGCTGTCGTAGAGCACCACCTCACTGCCGTTCAAGGTTTTGGGCTTTGGGCGTTTTGGGGTCCCGCGCTGACTTGTGCATCTGAGTTATCAGGTAGAAAAAGCGAGCATATTTTCTAGAAGAAGACTGCAAAGCCTAGGAAAAGACTTCGCAATCATATTTACAAGAAAACTAGCGCTTACGGTTACGGGTTTCGTATTTACAAGTAAACCCAAACCCTGAGGCTCAAAAAAGCCCACCAAAGTCCTTAGATAGTATGGTCCTTGGGCCCAAAAGCCCCAAAAGATGAGTCCCTTAGAGCCTTAGGGGGAAAGAGGGTTTTAATGTAAAAAAACCCTCCTTTCTATCGTATGGACTTTGGGCCCCAAAGCCTTAAGATTATGAGTCCCTTAGAGCCTTCGGGAAAGAGGGTGTTTATAAAAACCCCTCTTTATATAGTACATAAGGGCGTTGGGCCCAAAAGCCCTTAAAATTCTGAGTCCCTTAGATCCTTTGGGAAAGAGGGCTTTTATTAAAAATTGTGAGCCCCTTAGGGCCTTAGAGCCCAGAAACACAGCGATGGCCGCAGCGCTCGGACCCCGTCGCGGCGCTGGGCGAGGCGGAGGAGGAAGGCCTTGGCCTCCTCGGTGGTCCTCGGGAGCTCAACGAATCTTATCTTGAGGGTTTAGGGTTTAGGGATTAAGGTTTAGGGTTTAGGGAAGCCACGGTTCCCGGAGGCTCAGAGAATCTTCTTCGCTTTGGGGTTTGGGGGCTTGGGGGTTTAGGGGTTTAGGGTTTAGGGTTTGGGGGTTTGGCATTTTGCAATAAGTTTAGGGTTTAGGGCTTATGGGTTTGGGGTTTAGGGTTTAAGGTCTCCCTAAACCCTAAAGCCTTTGTAGGGCTTTCGTGGTTCAGCTTGTCGGTCGCACAGGGCTTCACGGACTCAAGAGCCCTTTTTTTGGACTCCAGCAATCCACCCCGAAGCCGTTGACTTTTCGGGGTTTGGGGTCGAGGGCTTTAGGGGCTTGGGTTTAGGGGTTTCTGGTCTGGGGTTTGGGGCTTTAATGGTTTGGGCTTCAGGGGAAAAAGCTTCAGAGTTGAGGGGTTTGGGGCTGTAGGGTTTGGGCAGTAGAGTTCTAAAGAGTTCCATGATCGTCACTATGAGGGTGGCTATAGTGACCATACCCAGACCCCCGGAAGGATGTAGAAAGTAGAATCCCTCATTTGGGGACCCTATACTTCCAAAGGCTCTTTATAGGAACCCTCCCTAAGGGATCTACTTTCTAGATCCTCCCGGGGGTCTGGGTAAGGGCTTCAAGGCTTCGGGCTTACGGAAACCCCAACTCCCCACTTTGACAGTCTAGAACTAGAAGCAGTTTAGGGTTTAGGGTTTAGGGTTTAGGGTCTAAAACTATAAACTTAAGCCCAAAGCCCTGAATGTGAAACACTAAATCCCCAACCCTGAACCCCAAACACTGAACCCCGAAAGCCTTAGAACATCTTAAAACCGTACAACCCTGAAGCCATAACGCCTTAAATCGCGCGCCACTAAACTCTCTAATTAACCTGAAAGCCCCAAAGCCCAACACCCAAAGCACCGACTCCCAAAATCACCGCACAACGCCTAAAAGCCGAAATCCCCAAGCCCCAAAGGGTTTAGGCTTTAGGGTTCAGGGTTTAGGGTTCCCCACACACAGCCTTAAAGCCTAACTCCCCAAGGCCCAAAGGGTTTAGGGTTTAGGGTTTAGGGTTTGGGGCTTAGGGTTCCCTACACAGAGCCTTAAAGCCTAAGTCCCCAAGCCCCCAGACCGTGAGCCAGCTTTTCCAGGCACAGGGCAGTGCGGGGGAGTCGGCGCGAAGCGCCGGGTCAGCTTCATCGTCGGCCGCCACGTCGCCCTTGAACGCTTCAGCTCCGGGTTCAGCGTTGCGGGGTAAGCCTAAACCCTAAACCCTAAACCCTAAACCCTAAGCCCTAAACCCTAAACCCTAAACTCTAAACCCTAAACCCTAAACCCTAAACCCTACCTGAGCCCTAAGTTTAAATAGCCCGCCTTCTTAGGGCTCCTTACTATGATTCCTTTCTCCAAAATCACGTTTTTGTGTTTACAAAGTACGGGTTTTTTTTTAGGGCCCAGGCCAGGTCTCTCAGGGAGTTGCCGGGGGACTTTGGAGTTTCAGGGGCCCAGGGTACATGCAACTCTGGGCTCGGTTTAGGGTTTAGGGGTTTAGGGCCTAGGGTCTAGGGTTTAGGGTTTAGTGTTTAGGGTTTAGGGTTTAGGGGTTTAGGGTTTAGGGATGGTAAACCCCCTAAAACCCCCTAAAAACCCCAAGCTGCAAACCCCAAACCCGAAGCTTCAAATCCTACGGTCTGACGATATCAATCCTGCATTAGCTTCAGGACCCTAAACTAGGGGAATTCAGGTATATTCCTTATGATGGATTCATCAACCGTAGGTCAGGTGTTTCTGATCTTCGGCTTCACGGTTCAGGGTTTAGTACCTGGAGGATCGTGGGGCAAAGCAAATAGCCTCGGTTTCGGGGTTGGGGTTTAGGGATATTATAAGTAAACCTGGGTCATGGGGGTGGGGCTTCAGCATATTCTATAAGTATTTCCAAGAGGTTCAGTACCTTTGGGATCGTGTAACTTAACAAGTTGGGCGGCCATAAGTCAAGTCTAAGCAGGATAACTCCAAGCTAGTGTACTTCTAGCCCCCAGCTATGGCCGACAACTTCTACTATACTTTTGAGAAGGAACCCTAAACCCTAAGCCCTAAACGAGACCCAAATCTCTTCTTAGTGCCCCCCAGGCAATTCTACAAAGCACGGCATCCTGGAACCAGAGTGATCCCTAAACCCTAAACCCCTGAACCCTAAACCGCTACAGTAAATGCTAAACCCTGAACCCTAAACCCTAAACCCTAAGCCCTAAACCCGTAAGCCCTCGAACTCCACAGCGAGCAGCCCAAACCTAGATCTTGGACCCCAAATCTTAAAGCACCCTTTGAACCAAGAATCGAAACCACTCCGAAACTTCAAGCCCAAAACATCCCCAGATCTTTATCTAAACTTCAAACCCTGAACAAGATATTCCCAGAGCTTCAAAATGCAGAAAACCACAAAACAAAAGGGTTCAGCCTCGGCGAAGTCAGTGGCGACCGGTACCTGGCGCTGCTTTGGACAAGCCCTCCAGAAGGTTTGGGGTTTAGGGTTTAGGGTATGGGGTTTAGCGTTTCGGGGTTTAGGGGTTTAGGGTTTAGGGGTTTGGGGACAAGGGGTTCAGGGGCTTAGGGCCTTACGGCTGAGGCTCACTGATAATCGATTCTGGTCTCTACTTGGGGGGGTCGGGGGACTTAGTAAGTAGTTATTTTGGATCCCTTTTAAGGTACATATAAGTCTATAAGTCTACTTGCTAGCCACTTACTAAGTCCCCCGACCCTCCAAGTAGTGTAAGGAATATACCTTAATTCCCATAGTTTAGGGTCCTTAAGGTAATGCAGGATTTATGTCATCAACAGTTTCTTTACAGTGGTTATTGGAGTCTTTAGTAGCGCTACCTCCAAAGTCTGAGGCTCTGAATTTGGTTTAGGCTTTAGGTCTTGTGTAATTAGGGCTTGGCCCCAGCCTTGGTTACAGAACCATAACCTCAAACCAGACCACCCTTAGGAACCCTATGACGCCCGGTATCACTGAAAACACATGAAGCCGAAACCCCGACCCCATAGAATCCTACTGCGCCCTGAAGCTTCCACCTTGAACCGGATCAAATTATGGCAAATTAGGGCATAGGGTTTATAATTTACGTAGCTAACACTAGCTGGCTTTAAGAAAAACGTCAGCCGCGCTCCGCTATAATCCTAAGCCCTAAACCTAAAACCCTAAAAACCCTAACAACCCTAAAAACAAAACCTAAAACACTAAAACCCTAAACCCTGAACCCAAAGAACCAATCCTAAACCCCAAAACCCTAAAAGCCCCAAAAACACTAAAAACCCAAAACCTAAAACCATAAAAACCCTAAACCCAAAGAACCCTCGATGCCGCGGCGCCTCGCGTGTGCCGCGCTCCTCCCGCCGCGCTGGGGCGGCGCGAAGCGCTTGCAGGTCAGCCTCAAGCTCCCGACCTGGGTTTAGGGTTTAGGGATTGGGGCTTAGGGTTTAGGGTTTAGGGTTTAGGGTTTTGGGATTAGGGTTTAGGGTTTAGGTTTCGGGCTTGTTAATATAAAGACAGCTTTGCTTGCAGGTTTCTAAAGGGTGTTCACCGGCTTCCATACCGACCTGTTTAATCGTGCTTGTAGGGTTCTATAAGGATTGTGAAGAGGTTTCATAATATAGATGCCGAAAAAAGCTATAGCAATTCAATAGAACTACTAATTCGATTTCTGAAGCTTACTTGCGCAACTTCCCTCCAAAAGCCCAGAAAACCTATGAAACCGTACTTAAAGGTCTACAAAGCCCTATTGCGCTATATTGAACCCTAAACCCTACATCCTAAACCCTCCTATACACCCTGAACCCTAAATCAACCCTGAACCCAATAAAACCCTGAACGCTAAATCCCAAACCCTCCTATAGCCTAAACCCTAGATCAACCCTGCGCCCGAAAACCCTAAACCCTAAATCCTACACCCTCCTATAGCCTAAACCCTAAATCAACCCTGAACCCGAAACCCCTAAACCCTAAGCCCCAAACCCAAAGCCCTGAATTTGGTTCTGGGGCTGCGGGTCCCTAAACCCTAAACCCTAAACCCTAACCCTAAACCCTAAGCCCTAAACCCTAAACCTTAAACCCTACGCCCTAAGCCCGCTGCGGGTCAAGCCGAGCAGCTCTGCTCGATAAGTCTTCTCCGCTCCGCCTCCAAGGCAGCCACCGTCTCTTTGCCTTGGGCGCAAAGGTCTAGAATCTAGGGTTTAGGGTTTAGGATTTAGGGGTCTAGGGTTTAAGGCTTAGGGTTCAGGATTTAGGGGTTTAGGGTTTAGGGTTTCGGGTTCAGGATTTGGAGGTTTAGGGCTTAGGGGTTCTAGGGGTTTAGGATTTGGGCGTTTAGGGGTTTAAGGGTTTACCTGTAACCGAAAAGGCCTTCTTTTTTAAGGACCTATATATAGAAACCATAGTAAGGAACCCTAAAAAGGTAGGTCTTTCCGGCTACAGGTAGGGGTTTAAGGGTTTAGGGTTAGAGGCTTTCGGTAGAAAGGTGCACGGTTGAGGGTCTCGAACTCGAGTCGGAGGGCCTTGGGGTCAACAGCTTGGGAGTCGGCAATTAGCTTGTATTTGGGGGGGGAAGGGTCAGAATTTAGGGTTTCGGGTTTTAGGGTTTTGGGGATTCGGGATTTAAGTTCTATTTTAGGATTTGGGAAATAACCCTAGACCCTAAACCCTAAACCCTGAACCCTAAACAAACAAAGAACTGAGCCAAAAGTCCTTTGCACAAAAAAGGGCCCAGACGCTCTGTGCCAGCTCGCTCTCGGCCGCCTTTGCCACCTCGTGGCGACTGGAGAACGGAGTTTACTTGGAGGTCCATGAGACTTAGTAAGTGCAGTTATAGGTACCTTAATTGGAGCTATAAGTAATTATAAGTATAGTTCCCTTATTTATAACCCTGGTTTCTAGTAGGGAATGGGGGAATGGATCCCTATGACAGTCCCTTAAGGTCCCCTATAGTAGTCCCAATAGCCCATTCCCCCATTCCCTACTAAGAACCAGTCAGTCTTTCTGTGTACCGTTTTTTGAGATGGTTTAGGGTTGTGGGGTTCAGGGTTTAGGGCGAAGGCCTCAGAGTGTAAGGTTTAGGATTGGGTTTAGGGTTTAGGGTTTAGGGTTTAGGGTTCAGGGGTTTAGGGGCTACGGATTCAGAGCGTAGGGTTTAGGGCTTAGGGCTCAGAGGATTTCTCGGTGCAGAGGGAGCTTATGGCCTGTCAAACTGCTGCTTACTGGGTGGAAAAGACAGTCTTGCGAGGGTTATTGCTGTGCTTGGAGGGTCGGGGACGTGGTACGTAGGCAATAAGTAATAAGCTAGACTTATAAGTACCCTACAAGAGGTATAAGTAGCAAGCTAGACTTATGAGTACCCCCTAAAAGGGGTCCTAATTGGGGTTTCTAACATTTACCTCATCGACCTTACCCCTAAACCCCTACCACAACCCGACGCCAACCCAGGACCATGAAACTCCAAACCTCAGGTCCTATGACGCGTTGCTACAGCATCCCCAGAAGAGTCCAGAAAATCCGATCTGAAGCCCTGCAGAGCGCGGATGAAAGCTCCTAACCTGCAAGCTTGAGGCTTAGAGCTTCGGAGCAAAATCCTAAACCCTGCCGGAGTCATCCCGTCCCCCACCTCGTCGGCACTCTTGCGCAGCCTCTGCTCCTGGGCGACGGCGTAGTCGGTTCGTTTGGGTTGAGTGCTTGTACGGGCTTTGAAGGTTGAACTGGAGTTTAGGACGGCTTAGGGTTTAGGGGGTTTAGGGGGTTTAGGGGCCTTAGGGAGTTTAGGGTGTAGGGCTCAGGGTTTGTCAGCGTTTAGGGTTGTAAGGGCTTGAGGGTTGAGCAACAGGACCCATCTTTTCGAAGGACAGCGGAGCCTCGTGGGCAAGGTTGGGGGGTGCAAGTTCTCGGGTTTCGGGTGTGCATTCACCCACCAAAACCGAGTCTTTTTTGATAGGTTCTCATTACAAACCCTAATCATATGGAGTCTATAGGTAGGGTGCTTCAAAGGTTTAGGGGTGCAGGATTTACGGGCCTCACATAGCCATGCGAAGCGTCCTTCACGCAGCGAGATCCAAAAATTCGACCCGGACGCCTTCGGGTTTGGGTATAAGGAAGTCAAAAATATCGACAGCTTCTAAAGTCTGTGTGGACGACACAATGACCGGATTCTTGTTAGAAGCCATAATAAAGAAACCATAGTATTTACCATAGATCCCCATTAAGGCAACTTAAGTTGAACCCCTTAACAAGAACATAAGTTGCCATAAGGAAACCATATTATTTACCATAGATCCCCATTAAGGTAACTTAAATAAAATAACCCTTAACAAGAGGTTTGAAACCATACTATTTACTATAGATCCCCATTAAGGCAACTTAAATATAAAAAAAAACTTAACAAGAAGCCCGATGATGTTTCATGCCTCTGGGTCCTCAAAATCTCTTGGCAACCTGTCAGGCCCCTAATACCCCAAGCCAATCACGAAGACCCTCAACCACGACACGGTTTAGGGTTTAGGGCTTAGGGTTTAGAGTTAAGTTTTTAGGGTTTAGGGTTTAGGGTGTAGGGTTCAACCCGCAGAGCCAGGAAACCCCCCCGCCGCCCCCCCAATCACTCGCCTCCTCGAGCGCTTGCTTCAGGTCCCTCAGCGCCAGCACATGCTCCGTGGGATCTACCTGCCCACGCAACACACCGCTCCCGAAACCCCAAACCCCTGAACCCTACGTCCTAAGCCCTCATACCTACTCTTATACCCTGATACCTTTACAGCTAGGGTTTAGGGTTTTTAGGGTTTAGGGTTAAGGATTTAGGGCTTAGGGTTTAGGGTCCTCATCCCTAAACTGCCCTCTAAATCTCAAGGTCCCAGGGCCCCAGTAACCCTAAACCCAGTAGCCCTGCCTTCGGCAGGGCCTCGGGCAGCTTGGGCAGCGTCTTTTCAACTTCCTGGACCCAACGACCCAGAGACTCCAACATCCCTGAATTAAGGGTTTAGGGTGTATGTCACGGCAGAGCTCATTCATCCCTTAATTCAGGGAATATACCCTTGAGTCTGATTAGGGCTCCTAGTATAATTTAAGGTATACTTCCTTAATTCAGGGATAATTGGAGTCTCTGGGGACTCCAAGGCCCATGGTTGAAGGAATACACACGTCATGCACCGAATGCTTTCGGATGGGGATTCAGGCTTAGGGCCTAGGGTTTTTTCGTGGGAATGTCAGAGCGCGATGTGGAGATTCTTATGAAGGCATCGACCGAAAGTCGTAGCTAGCAGGGTGTCTGCGGAACAAAAAAGAAACCCGCAGAATGAGAATCCAAACCAACACCATCTTCGGATGTATCCTACTTGCAATACCTATTTTTGAACTCTAAAATCCGAGTTCACAGTGTCCCAAGCATGCTCCCCGGGTCCTGCGGCTTACTTTCCTCCTCGATGCCTTCTTCTGGGGCAAGTGTGGAACCCTGCGTTGGAGTTTGGTACTCAAGGGCTTGGGGCTTGGGGCTTGGGGCTGGCAGAGAGGTATGGACCTTCAGCCAGGGTTCCTGCAGCAGATTCATTGGTATTTGGGGCTTGCTTCAGGCTCATGGGTCGCTGTGAAAAAGTTTCCAGGTGCATTGATTGAAATCCGAGTGCCCCCATAAACCAAACATCCTAAACCCAAAACCCTAACTTCGAATCTCTTCGGAGAATAAATTCTCTTGTGTTGTTCATCTTTCGCGGCTGCCGACAGTGCCTTCCTTCCTACCTACCTCCCTACCTTACTTCTACCTACCTAAGCCCGATAGGGTGGTCGAGGAAAGCACTTAGAATCAAGCTGGAAGAGCCCTACACCCCAAGCCGCAAGCCCCAACTCAGCCCTGAACCCGAAAACCCTAAAACCCTGAACTTTAAACCCCGGGCCCTGGATCTGAAACACGGGAGACCTACAAAAAACACAGCACAGCATGAAGAACTTCTGCCTCGTCCGGCAGCGACTTGCCTTGTCGTCGGAGCTGGCTGAGGGTCCAGATCACCTCAGCAGAAGCGTTCCCATGGTCTTCGCTGTAGGATTTGTACTGATTTGCCACCAATCATCATCCTCCTCATCATCATCTTCTTCTTCATCCGTATCAACACAACAGCCTCAACAATACTAGACGGTACAAGGGCAGACAGACAAACAGGTCAATTGGAAAAGCTCTTCAAACAAACAAGCACATAAATAAGTGAGCAAAAATCAACAGAATAAATCACAGGAATCAACAAACTAAAGCACAGATTAACTCTACACAAAGAAAGAATGTGTATGTTCATAGATAGATAGATAGATAGATAGATGGATGGATGGATGGATAGATAGATAGATAGGTAGGTAGATAGATAGGTAGATAGATAAATAAATAGATAGATAGATTGTATTGTATGTGTATATACATATATATATATATTTATTTATTTATTTATTTGTTTATATATGCATAACCAAAGAGATGAACAACAAGAACAAAGGGAAAACTCCGAAGCCCAGGTGCCAAAGTCAGCAGCGCCGCCGACTCGGCGAGCAAAAGATCCGAGCCCAAGGCGGCGAGGCACCGGCAGGCCGTCTGCAGGTTGTCCTCCGTCTCTTTTAAGGGTTTTCGGTTTTGGGGCTTTAGGGTTTTAGGGTTTAGGGCTTAGGGTTTAGGGTTTATGGTTTAGGGTTTAGGGGTTGGGGTTTAGGGTTTAGGGTTTGGGGTTTGGGGTTTAGGGTTTTCGGTTTGGGCTTTAGGGTTTTAGGTTGAGCCCTTGACATGACGGATCCCAGTACGCGCATACGTGAGGGTTCTCGCCTTTTAAGAATTTGTTTGTTTAAGGCTTTGACGGCTTGAAGGGGGGTTCAGGGTCTGCGGTTCTCAGATTGTTTAAGAGGTTTACGCTGGGTTGTAGAATTGGGGCCCTTAAAAAGTATCTATGTTTAGGTACCTCTATGGGAACCACAGAGGGAAACTAAAAAACATCCCGAAGTACCACCTAGTTAGGTTTCTGCGTAATTCTCTAAAATAGGATCCCTTTAAAGGTCCTTTTTCTAAGGGGGGCCGTACTATATTGGGGACCCAAAGAAGGGACCCGAAAAACTTAGAGAACTACCCTTTTGGTGGTTTGGGTTTAGGGCCTGGGGCTTAGAGCTTGGAGTTTAGAGGCCATCCCGGAGGGGTGAGGCATCAAAAAAAAACTAAATAGGCATCAAAAAAAACTAGACCGGAGAATCAAAAAAGAACCTAAAATAAGCATCAAAAACTTAAGCATGAAAATAAGCATCAAAAAAAACTTAGCACCAAAATAAGCATCAAAAAAAAACTCAGCACCAAAATAAGCATCAAGAAGAACACGCTTTAAAAAGACAATCTGAGGATATGCGGTGCATCGGCAGG
>CAJNJA010006575.1:0-43622 GCA_905231915.1 Symbiodinium necroappetens
AGCAGCAGTAGCAGTAGAGCCGCAGCAGTAGTGGTCGTGATCTCTAGTGTCGCGGTGGAGGTGGTGGTGGTGGTGGTGGTTGTTGTACTTGTTGCAGCAGCAGAGACAATCGCATTTGTCATCTTCTTGCCCTTTTCAGCGTGCCTTGCTTGCATGCAGCGATTGAGCATCGATGGCAACCGAAAACTTCGGCCCTGAACGAACACTCTGCGTACTGCCAGTGAGCCATTGACCAGCGATCAAGGCTTTGTCGACGAAGCTGGTCCTGGAGACTATCGCCTTTGCTGGTGCCTTCGTTGGGCAACTAAAGATACTAAAGTAGGCTTCGCATCGGTGTAGCATGATGCAGCTAATCGTTGGTCAGCTTACAGCTACCTGTCCAGAACTTGTACGTGGAATGTTCATTATTGTCTTCGTTGTGTCTTTTTCTGGCATGACCCCAGATGACCCCAGAACTAGGCACATTGAGGTGTCAGGGCAGTCGCCGCCCATGCTCTACACCAGAGGACCTCCGTATGGGTAGCTTGACTACTTACTTGAGTCCATGCCCTCGTGTGGTAGGACTTCAACTTCGATGTTGGCAAGCTGAACATAGCTTCTGCGCAGTACGTGGCCTTGCTCAGTTGCACAAAGCTCTGCGCTCCTTGGCACAGGTCTGAGTGACTGTCATGTTGAGGTCTGGCCGCTCTGCACCTTCGAGGTTGGAGTGCAAGCAACGGCAGAGCTAAGCCGCGCCCATTGCTTCCTTGCTCAGGAGACAGTCTTCAGAAGCTGGCGGGACCCGGCAGCTAGCTGCTAACTGCCGGAAGACTGCGCAAAAAAGCGTGCCCATGCCTGAGCAGCCATGGCAGGACTGGCAGACCTTCGACGACTGCTGCTGCAACTACGATGAAGCGGGCTGTGCTCTCAGAATTTTGGCTGCAAAAACAAAGGCTGTTGCAAAGATGTGTTTCATATTCAGGTGCCGTTGGCTGCAAGGACATACCACAATCGAAGATCACTCTATACCTTTCTCAGAATGTTCCGGCTTCCACGTGGCTTTGGTCTTGATTGTGCCCTCGGCAGGACGAAGCCTCTTACACCTACCAACTTTGTTCTGCCAGATGCCCCAGTGACGCGAGCACAGACGCGGTGAGTCTTCGACGTATGCGCTACGTGAGGCCTATCCGCTCCGATGACGCTCACAGGCCTGTTCTGCCTCCAAGTTCGGCACTTTAGACTGGAAGTGGACTCTTTCCCCAAGAAGGACGTGGCGAGGCGCGCTCGCCGAAAAGGAAGTGAGCTTAGATTCATTCTCAGCTTAGCACCTCAAGACTCCACCCGAGACTTGAGATGCTGCCGAAGCCCATTAAGAGACATGGCGCAGAATGCAGAGTGCGAGTTGTAAACCCAGGCCAGAGAGTGCAAAGCACCGTCGGTCGTTTGTGCTGTGCACCTGCAGTGTCTCCAGCATCGCTGACGAAGTCGCGTTGCCTCGGAACCTGTGTCGTGTCTTCGGGTGTCATTGATGGTGCATTTATCGGAAAAAACGCTTCAGCTGCATGGCGGATTCTGGGTCACTTACGCAGATGGCTGGTGAAGTCGCTTGTGCTGCTTCGAGGGTGGCTTAAGTATCAGGAAGTAGCACACAGCTGAGTGCCCATCATGGCGGACAAATCGGAGAATCCGATGCGACAGATCCGCGTGGAGAAGCTCGTGCTCAACATCAGCGTAGGCGAGAGTGGTGACCGCTTGACGCGAGCAGCAAAGGTGCTTGAGCAGCTTACAGAGCAGCAGCCCGTGTTCTCCAAGGCTCGCATGACGATCCGCCAGTGGAGCGTCCGCCGCAACGAGAAGATTGCATGTCACGTCACGGTCCGCGGCGAGAAGGCAGAGGAGATCCTTGAGAAGGGGCTGAAGGTGAAGGAATACGAGCTCCGGAAGAAGAACTTCGCACGCAACGGCAGCTTTGGCTTCGGCATCACCGAGCACATTGACTTGGGAATCAAGTACGACCCTGGCACCGGCATCTACGGCATGGACTTCTACGTGCACCTGTCTCGGCCAGGCGGCCGCGTGCAATACCGAAAGCTCCGCCGCGGCAGGGTCGGATCTTCCCACAGGCTCAGGAAGGAGGACGGCATGAAGTGGCCCCTCGGCTCCGGTAGCGAAGGACAAGACCCCGAGGCCCCGAGAAAGCAGTTCAAAACCTCAGCAGGCTGCAGGTTCACGGTTTGGCTGTTTCACAGCAGGCTGTATTCCTTGCACCGCCTCGTTTCTGACTGTTGCCCCCCTGGGACGGTCCCTTTCCTTCGCCCGAGGTTCCAGACCAAGTACGACGGCATCCTGCTAAACTGATTGTGAGGACTCAGGTTCGCCACCGATACTTACAGCCGGACAAAGTTTCTGCACTGTCCAGTCACAGATTCAGCAAGTGTAAGCCTGAGAATGCTGGCACACTCGATCTCTCTCCGAAGCCAGCAAGGCCCAAACTGACCAGAAAAGACCCGGAAAGCAGTAAGCTAGCTAAGTAGCACTTCCTCCTGCAATGGCGGACCGCAAGGCTGTGGCTCGGCATTGTTGGCGGGTCTCGAGCTTGTCGTTTGCCTCTGTACATTTCTTGTCTTCTTTGGTTTTCCCCCTCAGCACCATAGCTTCATGATCCTCGCCCTTCCCTCTCACCGGCGGGAGTCACCGTGAAGAAAAAATTGTTGCTTTGACTGCAGGTCATCAAGAACGCAGACATGGCTGAGGACATGCAGCAGGATGCCATCGACTGCGCAACACAGGCTTTGGAGAAGTACAACATCGAGAAGGACAGTACATGCTTGGCTAAGCACTGCAATGGGTCAGCCTCATCTTGACAACTGCTTCGTGCACCCGACGAGATGCCTCAATCTTTGTCTGCCTGGCCTGCCCATACAAGCTACGTTCAGGATATTGCAGCCTTCATCAAAAAGGAGTTTGACAAGAAGTGCTCGCAGCTTCCTAGGCAAGTCACGGAACACTAGCTAGCGCAACATCAGGCGCCGTTGTTCGCAGCCGCATGTGTGGACGATTCACGATTCTGAATGGGCGAAGTTGTGATCGTATGGAACACAACAAGAAAAGTTGGCGGGACAATGGCTTTCGCAGCTTGACCGTGGCTGTAAACAGGTACAATCCCACTTGGCATTGCGTGGTGGGGCGCAATTTCGGATCTTATGTGACCCATGAGACGCAGCTTTGCGGCCGTAGTGAACGATGTGTTTGTCTCATGCCCGCACATGCCCCGTCTCGACAAACCCGGCACGACTGCCCCGCCACCGAGGAAGCACTTCATTTACTTCTACCTAGGCGAGCGTGACAGCTGGATGTTAAGTTCATTGCAGAAGTGCGTGTTGCGCTGAAAGCTTCGCTCACAAACTGTGGAACAGGCCAAGTGGCGATCTTGTGCTTCAAGTCCGGGTGATCGTGTGTGCACCTGAGGATTTGGTGGGCTGTGCTGACACAGAACTTTGGCAGCTGCATGTTGCCAGGCACACGGCTGGAAGAAGTCTGAGAGGGGCCGTTTGAAGGAACTCAGGACGTCCTGCGAATGTCTGTAGAACTTCAACTGGCGTGCATGTTTTCGAAAGCATTTCGAACGGCAGTAAACTTCTGCTGTTCGAGAATTGGTGTGTTGGAATAAGGATGACCTTGACTCTCAACCCGCGCAAAAAATCCATGAGTCTGAGGAGGATGCAGGTGTTGAGGTTTCAGTCGCGGCGGCGGTGCATGCTTTACCGTATGCAAGATGGGTGATCAGTGATGGCTCAGAACATGGCGGAAAAGCTGCCGGAATGGCGGCAGCAGGAATAGATGTCATCTCAGCGTTGACAAAGGTATAGAGTAGTTATGAGTAGACATCTAGCCAAGACACGCTGGCTGACTCGCGAGGTTCCTAGTCTCTGCCCACTGGACGCAGCAAGATTCCACTGCACAGAAGGGCCTAAGGCCGGTTGTCAAGCAGGGAGCCCATGGAGGGCCTGGACAGCCCGCTCCTTGAGCCGCAGCACGGGGCGTCCCAGTTGGCCCTGATCCTGAACTTGAGCCTTGTCTTGAAAAGCTACTGGAGCTAGGCCCGGCTAGCTTGTTGCTTTTGTAAGTAGGGCGGAAAAGCAGGCCAGAAAGCCGAACGGTGACTACATCAAAACAGAAGCAACGACGGCAGCACCGCCAACACGATCAGCAATAGCAACGAGGACGACAAGAGAAACAACGACATCAGCATCATGTTTGCAAGAACAACAGAACAGTAACGCAAAGTAATAGTAGCAGGAAGTCACAATCTAACGGGGGTAAGGGGGAGGGGGGTACGGTATGGGACTATTCAATATTGCCTTACATGGGCCAGATTCGACACTTATCACAGCTACCTAAGGCCCAAAGCGTCTTCAGAAAAAAACATGAGACAACACACTCGACAGGGGCCACGAAAAATCCAGATTCGACTGCCGTCAGTAGAGGCCTCCCTGTTCCCTTATCCGTCGGCTTGCCCCTCGGCGCCACCCCACCATCTTCCACTCTCGACTCCTTGGCCAGTAAGACTCAGTAAGAACCGAAGGATCAATGCCACTCTGGGCTGTGGCATCCTCAGTCTTCCCTGGGCGACTGCGGGCGCATCTCTCGTGCCTGCAGCCATGCTTCTTGGTGGAAACTCGCTTCTTTTGGGAGTGGTTCGTGAGCTTCCATCCAGGCTGCAAACACGCCGCCTGAAGTGTGTGCCTGTTTTCTTATTGCGCTCCATAATGGTTCTTGGTCAGTCCATTGGCATGTTAGCCATCATCATGGCTATTGCAATTTGGCGTCGATTTCTACTTGTGCATTCGATTTCTCAGTACATAGGTTATATGCCCATCCCCAGACCATCCCAGACAGAATAGCTCTCAGTATGATTGCTGTTATCGTCCTGACTGTACCAAGCCAAGACATGCATAACAATCTGTAGCAGGCGGCAACTCGAAGTCCCGAACCGTTTGACACACTTGTCGAAGGTTGTACTGTGCGGTGCTTGTTCTCCACGAGGCAGTTTACAATATTTGATATTTGGCGGCTTCGGATGTGTGGTTTGCGATCATAAGACAATTGGACAAACTGCAGGCAGAGTAGGTGAAACGGAAGTTTGAATTCGATACAGTCTCAGTCCTGGTATGTCTCCGTAGTCTTCAATGGGTAACTGATACTGGTGGGCTGAAACTTGCCGTTCCTGGAACCATCTGCAACCCATCGCCAATGCCAGCACCAACATCACCACCATCATCAGGCCTCCCTCAAAGAATAAAATACACGCACACAAGCACACAACTGGATATGTGTGTCCAAAGCGGGTCAAAGACTCGTGCAAACTCGCACAACTCTCAGCTTGCTGAGCTAAACTAGCCACCCTCGAATTAGCTTTTGCAGAAACTGGCGATACCTTTCTTTGTGGCAAGCCTCCATCAACCAGGCTCACCCTGGTAGTGTTGGCAGCGAACGTCGGGACCAACCTTATCTTGGTGTATGCGGCGGAGCTCGGGATGTTCAAAGTTGGATTAGCTACTTTCAATCTTCCTGCGCTTCGGACTTTGTGCGCTCTTAACAGAATACCAAGGAGAAAGAGCAGGTCTTCGATCTCGGCGGGCTGCTCGGGCGCCTCCCTCATGCTGGCCGATCTGCCCGCGCTCTGTGCGAAGCGATGATCTGGATCACGGTCTTCATGTGCCTGGTGGGCGGGTTGACTTGAAAACACATTCAAGTGCCACAGCACCTCCTTGCCACAATCTGTTGAAAGCTGAATGCTGGCCACAGACTGCGAGTGAGAGGGCACACTCAAATACAATCTTGAAGTCAATCGAACACTTCGCGGTACTATCCAGATAGATGCGAACATCCCTGGTCGCAAGTTGAATCATTGAAGACTGTTGCAGCTTGCGCAGGTCGGGTACCTGGTGGTCATCGCCGACAGTCTCCAACGCCTCCTGCCCTTAGAGCGTTACCTCGCAGTCTTCGCAGGTGCTACGGTCGTTCTGCCTCTCTGCTTCATGGATCAACAGCACCTTGCCTTCTCATCCACTCTTAGCATCGCCGCGAACCTTTACGTGTGCTGCGTGTTGGTGGCAGCCTTTTCCCTGGGCTGGAGGGGAGACCCCGGGAAGTTCGAGGATGTGGAGGATTGCTGCTTGCTGGGATTTGGGCGAGGAGATTTGGCTATGGTGAGCGTTCTCATGCAAGCTGCCGTAGTGCAGATGTGTATATTGCCAATGTACGAGCAGATGGATCGCAGAAGCCCACGCAGGTTCGCGGCATGCCTGGGCATTAGCTTTGGCTTTGTGGCTTTGCTTTTCATTGGCTTCTCTGGTATTGCCTACATTGCTATCGGTCCCAAAGTCTCTTCCAACGTCCTCCTCGACTTGCCACACGGGCCGTTCGGAAGCTTTGCTCGGGTGGTCATGGCTTTTGCTGTGATCGGGGTGTATCCGATTCTGACCTCGTCTATGGTGGCACCCATTCGGCACCAACAGTCTGGCCCATGGCAGCCTGGGCCTCATATCCGACCCGAAGACAGCCCCTACAGTTCCTAAAGGACACTGCAGAGAGTTCCAGGTCCGCCACTGTGGGCATCGTCGCCTGCAGCGCGGTCCGGGCCTCAGAGGCCCGGGCTCTCTCCAGAGAGAGGGGGCTTCGGGCTGCAGGTGGTGGCCTGTGTCACGACGGACCTGGGTGAGGCAATTTCGATTGCCTTGACTGTCAGGGCCGGTGTGAAGTCACAGTATCCTTGCAATGTGTCGCTTACGGTTTTGCTATGCTCATGCAACTATTGACAATGCAACCGAGATCTACTGCTTTGGACAGGGCACCTTTATGAAGGCACATGCGTCGTTCCTTTCGAGAAGGTGTTCCACCTGTGCAGGTGAATGTGATCAGCGGGGCCTGCCAAGCCGCAGTGCGCGATCCTCAGTAAAGCTGCCTCTGGGTAGCTGCAATTTTTCGCGTCCTGAGCTTCTCACCAGACTTGCACTGCCCAACAGACGAACGCATGGTAGGTAGAACAACATGAAGGATGTGGGGTGTTTGTGGGTCCAAGTCCGAGCACAGAGCCAATAACAAATAAGCGTTGCACCATCGAAAAGCACAGTCAGCAGTTTGCAGAATCTACAGTACTCGGAAGCACAGAAACACGGAATTTATGGCCGGCGTGCCGAAAAGACCGACATACCGCATTTGCGAATGCTTCAGATTGCACGTTGCTGCCGGCTCGGCATGCGTGAGCCTGTAAGAAATCACTTTTAACATGCTTTTCTAATGCTGCAGATGCTGGACACATACATTCATGTTTGCAAACGTGGGGGTCCTGCTCAGTTCGAAGATACACATGCTTGCATCAAAGCACTGGGTGCCCGATCTATACTTTCGTGCCAGCATTTGGCGAAGAGTATACGTACATGGTGTTCCGGCACAGCGGTGCTCCCCCAATTTTGTTGTTGAACGGCGTTACACCTCTATACAGGCATCATTTATTCAAAAGAGCTCGCCGCCAGCATCTCACAGCGTGCCTTGGTCTTTGTGCAGTACAGCATGTGAAACAGCTGTCAAAGCTGGAGCAAAGTCCGGTGCATGCCCCTGTGTGGATTCCCATCATGTCCGGCTGCGGAACGCCAGAAAAAAAAGCAAACAAGCTGCGCACATAAAACCAAAACAGCATTCTAGCATTCGGGAGAAGACAAGAGCTCAGTGGGGCAGATAAACTCTAAAACATCTCTGTGCCCGAAGAAGCCTAAACTGGATTAAGGTTTGTGGCCTTGGCACCTGCCTTGGTGGGCTTATGCTTGCTGGAGCAGTCCAGCCAGCGGCTTATCTTCTCAGGGATCAGTTTTTCTGTGGAATTTCTTGGTACTTCTGTCGTTTTGTCAGGCAGGCTATGGAGATTCTCTATGGCATTGCTGATCTGCGTCGGGTTTATGGCCGGATCCTTTCACCAGCTCGGTGTGGAGCAGTAGGCACATGAGCTGTTGAGATGGGCCGGCTCCAAGGTGTGCATTGCCGGTCTTGTGTTCAAGGATAACTATGTACCTGAGATGGAGGCGACAACCGGCAACCATTGAAGAACGAATGCCGTGTCAGACTGTGTCTGTCAGTTTATGCTATGCACCCTTCGAGCTATCATCTGGCCAGGCCAGCTGCCTGTGGCCGGCAAGCTTGGTGAAATAAATCTTGCAAGAATGCCTGCGCTGCTCTTGTTGATAGTACAAATGGAGCGAGAGTGGTCTGCATGCATGCAGTAGCCATTTGGGCTCAAAGCCAAGCTGGTTGGGCTGCAGGAAGGAACTCGCCCATACTCTCCTAGTCTGGAGATTTCAGAGAGTGCAATGATGCTCGCATTGCTTGCCATGCTTCCAGTGTGCTTGGCATCGCCCAGTGAGTACTGGGCCTTAGCTTCTCCGGCCGTGCGGAAGGCACGAGCTCTGCAAGGCCTTGAAGCTGGCAAGGCCTTGGGAGGGCGCAGGCTTAGCAGCGAGAACAACTCTGAAGCTGGGAGCTGGGCACCTGTGTGGTGTGGACAGGAGAAGTACAATGGTGCCGCAGGGCAGATGTGGTACGCCAATCCCTTCACCACGGCCTGCAGCCGAGCCTCCATGGACCTCGTGTATGTCGATGGAGGCCGAGCGCGGGTGGCCAAGAAGGGCGATTTCATCAAGATGACCTGCGACAATTGGGAGTGCCCCATCCCACCGGTCGTGGATTGCTACTTCGATCGCAATGCCTGCCAAGCGGATGAATGGTGCATGGTCATCACGCATGAGAAGTGGGGTGCTTGGGCCATGGGCAAGAAGGGGCACACTCCCAACTTCGAGCTGTGCGGCGAACAGTACTATGCGGAAATCGAAGCGATTGCGTCCCAGGGCGATGTCCGCAACGTGACCGTGGAAGCCCTGAAGTTGAGCCGGGACAGGATTTGTGGCAGCTCGACGGTGGGGATGGCCAACGGCATCCAGCTTGAGGGCTACGGCTACTCTGAGACCCAGCTCTGGAAGCCCTCTCACGGTCGCTGTGTCAAGTATCGCCAGGAAGGTCAGAGCTGCATCCCCACCCTGGCTACGCATGGACGCTTTGCCAACGCCTTCGTGCGGCGAGCCCAGACCGGGGCATCGTACCCCAACGGGGGCACCATGGAACGGCCGCTTGCCTGTGCACCCGGTTTGGTTTGCACGGGGCCGGACTTTGATGTGTTGCCCTCCACCTGTGTCAAAGAGCGGCCCCGAGACGTGTGCTATGCTGGACCCTGGTGGGACAGCTCCCGCTGCCCACGCACCTCCATGCAAAGATCGGGCCTGAGCACAGAGTGGGCGCTAGAGTCGCTACAGACCGCCTTCCTGGTTTTCCCCGGTGAAGTCGCCTCCGCGATGCACTGCAAGTACTGGACGGGTCCTATGGCCACCTTCACTGCCGAAGTCAGGAAGGTGACACACAACATCTTCAGGGCTCTGTGGCCTTCGCATCTGGTTGGCGACTGCCCGACGCTGGAGGAACTTTATGCCAGCATGTGGCGCCAGACCGGTGTCGACTTGACAGCCTTGAGTCCGGAGGAGTGCGAGGCTGGCGAGGGCCGGGATGGCCGCATTGCAGAGGCACTGGCTCTCGTGGGGTCCTGGACTCATCGGCCGAACCTGTTGTGGAGCCTCATCCACTTTTCCATGCACAATCAGCCCTCCCCGATGTCCAGGAATGCCGTGGCAGCCTCGACGGCCTTGGCAAGCCACCTGTCGGAAAATTTTTGGTGTAACGACTGCCGTGGCTTCTTCACGGTTGGCGTCCTATCGGTCGTCGGCCTGCCACCTCAGAATCCGGATGGAGAAGAGCATGCGAGGTACTGGAACCTTGGCCACAACATCGCTTCCGAGCACGTTGCGACCACCCGCGGTGGCCACCCCTGGATCAACACACTGGAGGAGGCACAGGATGCCGACGTCGGGAACCCCTTTTTCGTCCCCTACGAGGCTTCTGTGAAGATGTGGCATGTGGAGGCCTGAAGCGAAGTTGCCTGTGACCAGCTAGCTGGACCAAATTAACAAAGTTGCTTCTTGACTTCTTGCATAATTTTGTCTCCGGGCTTTAACCGGGAGCCCGAAGAGTGTCCTGCAGTCGTCGGTCAGGCAGTCCGGCGACTTGGTTTGACGTTCTCTGACCTTAGTCTTGGGATCGCTCTCTTTGGAAATGCATGGAAGTGTGCAGCCTCGGCAGGCACCGCCCCATGCATAAAATGCGTTGCCTGCGGTCCTGCACACCTGTAAAGTTGGGCTTCCATGTTGAGACGGCTCGTGACTTATCGCAGAGAGTCGGATGACAAAAAGAAGCTCAGACCTAGTCGCCGTACATGCCTGCGCGAGTGTGAGTGGGAGCAGCTCCATAAAGTTCTTGAAAGCCGGAACCTCCGCGCCGCCACTTCGCTGATTTCGGTTCCACGCACAGATAGAAAGCTTTCCATGGTGTTCGAGGAAGCTATAAGCCAGACAAGAGAATGACACTGCTCTGCAAGGGCTCTGCTTCCTGACCTTGCAAAGAAGACTTGGCTCCAAGCAGAGAATGCGGAGACTATGGCAGCGGAAGCAATGCCACCATGCAGCATGCCAGGAACTGCTGCAGGCAGGCGTCTCGAAACTTCACATGCTCTAGCTTTGAAGAGGCTGATCTGAGTTCGAAATATTGCCCGGCTTCATATACAGACATCTACAGGCAGAGATGAAGATTGAGACAGACATAGATAGAGAGATAGATAGGTTAGAAGGAATGGTAGATAGGCAGACTGACGGATAGACGGATGGACGGATGATCGGATGAACGGATGGATGGATAGATTTAGGCGAGAGATAGATAGATACATAGATACATAGATAACGCATGGGCAGATGGATGGATAGATAGATCGGTAAAAGTAGATATGAAAGCCGAGCTCTTTTTGCTTGCTTTGGGTTCTCTGGGTTGCATGGTTTGAGTTTCCTGTCGGATTTTGCGGCATGTGCTTATGTTGTGCATTGGCATTCTATCTTGGATTCTGTATTTCGTTTGCCCGGGTTTCTGCTTTGTGGTTTCTCCGGTGGTGCAGGGCTTGAGGCCTGCCTCTGAGATGTTTGCAGTCCTGACCAAATTCTCACCTCGCAGAAACGAAAAGGGTAGAGTGTCGACTTCGAACCCATTCTAAGCTAGGCTGTGATCTGTGATCTACTGTTATGCGCTGCGGTATGCTGTTACATGCCAAGAATTGCCAGGCCCAGCTATGGCGGACGGTGGGTGGTTGGGATTTGGGCAGCAGCAGCTGTACTGGCAAATGGCCTAGATGACGCTGAGGCTTTGCGATGTGTATCGTCACAGTTGAAACCTCTGCATACTTCTCGATTGACAGGTAGAGGCTTGCGTGCTGAACCTGCCGCACTGTCCGGTGCCTAAGCTATCGCTGAACGCGTTGTTGAGCAAAAGTGGACACCAAAGACTCATCCATGGATCGGGCTGCTTGCAGCGCAGATGTGCAAGGTATTCGTGTGTTAACTGATGCTGACGAGGCTGCCTACTGTGGTATGGAATGGAGCCTTCCCTATGCATGCGGTGCTGCTGTCTTGAGCAGGCTAGCCAGGAAAAGCTGACAGCGCAGTTAGTACAAAATTGGCTTCAACGAGTTTCTGCTTATGCCTCGCGCTCAGCAGCGTGGGCGAGGGCTGTGCGCCACTGAATTTTCACGCTGCTCCAGCTCAAGAAGACTTCGAAGCGGACAGACCTTAGTCTGTCCTGCTATAATACGTCAAGGGAGGACACATCCGGCCACAACCAGGAACAAATCAGTGCACGGCAGCCTGGCCTTACTTCATGCCAGGAACTCTCTGACTCCGTGGCGAACGAAGCAACAGCAGCAGCAGCTTGAGACCTGACAAGCCGGGCTGGCCTTGTCGCATCAAGCAGTGCCACAGAGCAGTTTGCCACACAGGATGTGTCATAGTGCAAGCCGACACGGTGCCACAAGAGACAAGGCACAAAGGTGCAGCAAAGAACGAATGCCACCAAATCAGAGCATGCTCAGATTGCGGGCTTGCAGTGATGGGAAGAAGTCGGCTGAGCGGCTCACATTCGGCTCCTGCACTGTAAGGTCGGCATCTTAACTTTGCGGATTGACAGAGCATCCATGATACTCAAAGGCATTGTCTTACCGGCCGGAAAACTCAAACAAGGCTTAGCTCCTGTACCTTGCTAGGGACTTGGTTGATCGAAAAGAGATGCACATCATCTTCCCGAACAGCACGATTTGGCAAACTGCATTCTGCAGTCTGTCTAGACGTTCAGGTTTCAAGGCGCGAGGATTCTGGCAAGGCTAAGTTCAGTTCAAACCTGATTGGAACAGTTTTGGGCCTTCAAGGCATTGCAAGGCGCTTTCCCAAGATGACGTGTGGTGCTGTTCCAAGCCGGCTGCTCAATTTTGCCTACAGGATGCCGACATGGAGCAACCCAGCTCGTCTGGGCCTTACACAGGAGAGAGATGCGCAAGTCTACTCCACTCCAGCCTGGGCCGTAATTGAGCCGCTTGTTCTCTCCGAGACTTCGCTCCGAAGCATTGCGGACGCTACTGGACCTGGCCGCCGCGACAGACGAGCATCCACACTTAGCCTGGGGTCCCAGAGTCCTGAGACGCCACCCTGCAAGAACGAATGGCTGAGTTCTGAAGCTGTCGAACAACTGGACAGATATGTCCATGTTTGACAATACACCCCAGAAGACCATGCTGCCCGTGGCTCCCGAGCCGACAATATGCTTAGCTAGGCCGCCTTGGCAGAAAGCCTCTCAATTTACGGCTTTTCTTCTCGGCCGCACCGATGCCAGCAGAAGTGACGCGTGTTGCCAGCCAGCAGCCCTTGGCCCAGGCACTTGGCCTGGGCCAAGCACTGCATTCTTTTTTCTGGTGGGGGCATGAGTTTGGACCTGAGCCGGCTTTGGAGGCTGCTGTGAGAAAGTGCGAGTGGCGCCCAAGGCCACAAGAAGTGGGGCTTGCGAGCCCCAGTGTTCAGGCGAGTTGGAGTCCTCCAAAGCTCGCAACAACAGCTAGAAGCCTGGAGCTGATGCGAGGTCATGCGGGAGTCTCTCACTCTCCATGAAAGAGCACTGGCCATTGCAGGCAAGCTGTGGCTGTTTGACTCAGAATCTTACCTCGAAATACTGCGAACAGATTCAGTAGATGCCACTACGGCAAGGCTGCGACCTCATCGACTTGGAGCTTGAAGAGTTTCTCCTAAGGAGCCTGGTATGGGTGCGCATTGGCAGGAAGCATTTCGGGAACCTGCATCGGATCGCCCCCTTCCGGGCAGGAAATGTCCCTGGAGATGGCGCTTTACCTTCCTCATCGGATCGGAGCTTGGGCCAGCTCCCCAGCAGCTGACCCGCCCTTCCTCGCAGGGGATCACGCCGATCGTTGATTATGGGTATTTTCCGCTGGTAGCACGGGGGCAGCACCGCGTCGGCGAGCTTGCAGACACTCGGGCGAAGGCGCGCCGTGGGTCCGCAGAGCTCAGGCTGGAGCTTGCCCGTGGCAGCCAGGCCTTTTTGGGGATTGCACTGTTCTGCCGTCTACATATAGCGTCTACCCTCGATCAAAACTAAGTGCCGTGAGGACTTCAAAGCGGCTTCGGAGACCTTCGACCATGTAGCCCGTCGGTTTGCAGAACTGCTCAAGCCCTGGCATGTCAACGAACATCTATCTAGGCATTGCCTGGCGAGGGTTCCTGTGCTACCACAGGCAGCAGCTTCCCTTCTTTGTCGGCAAGACCGCCAGCCCAATGCGACTGAATCAGCACCAGTCTGAGCTGGCAACCCCCTCTGGAATATGTCTGCATATGTTGAAGTGCAGGAATGCTGACTTCTTCCCAGCTGCTCGGACCAGAACTATCAGAGAATCCTTGCTCTGAGCGATGAAAGTTCGGGGCTCTACATCTGAGACAGCTCGGCACTGGCCGATCTGGGCACGGGAACATTGGCCGGACTTCGCCACCTTCATCGAAAGGCGGGCCGGCTTTCGTGATGCCCTAAGACCAAGTAATGCCCTGAGGCCTACAGTAAAGCATCCGCACCAGAAACCGGTAGGCGAAACAGTGCAAAGCAGGTTCCCCTGGTCCCAGGCACTACTCGACGTTCCGGTTCAGCCTCGAGGCCGAGTCTGCTGAAAAGGGTTGCCATGTCAGCCCCAGCCGCACCGAGTTCAGGGGCCGTTGAACGGCTTCCGCTTTGCTTGCAAAGTTGGTCTCTCCGCCACGAATCGCTCGACGCCAGGCTCTCTTGGAGGAAGATCCTGACGGTGCCCATTTCGGTGTCGGGCCCAGACATCACAAGACACCCACCATAAAAATGCTCCAGCTCTGTAGGGCTTAGCTTGTTCTGCGGAAATCCACGCACTGGCGAGGCGCAGCGGCGCGGTTTCAGAGCGGTCTGACGCCGAGGCTCCATGCGAGCTGAGTCTCTACAGAAATAGCATGGCAGGCCATGAAAGCAACACTCAGAGAGAGAGGGAGACAGAGAGTAGAATTAGGTAATTGGGGGTAATTACCTTGCCATCGCAGGCAAGACAGTGCTTGTGGGCATCGCTGTTCTTGCGGCTAGGAAGGAGGATTGGACCAGGATCAAGCTCATTCACAGCGGAGGAGCTTCACAAGCGCCGAAACAGAAACACACGCCCATGAAGTGACACGTTGCATCACGCTATCATGGAAGGAGAGTCCGATCTGTGCCGCTTGCCCTTCCTTCAGCCCAGCTGTGCGCTGCTGGCACAAAGACCAGAAATCGGTTCAGCCTGTGGAACCTATCTGTGCAGAGCTCGGGGTGCTGGTGTGTCGTGCTGCCGCATTCGATCAGAAATCTCTTTGGATGAGGTCGGGCGCCTCTTTCGCCCGGCTGCTACCAGGAGCCCAGCTCAAGCCACACTTCGGTCCAGAGCTCAAAGGCTCAGAGGCAAGTACGAAAGCCGGCTCCGTACTCTGCGTCCAGGCACACACCCGCGACTTACGCTGCACCTCGGACTCCGTGCACCAAGTGGTGCGACCTTGACAGTGGCTGGGGAAGAGGCCTAAGACAGTGGGTGTGTCAGTATCAGCATGTCTGGGCCTTTCATGTATGGGCAGGTATCATGGAGCGACGGCAAAGTCATCATCTTTGATGCCACGACCACAGCCACAGAGTCTGCGCCTTCCACCCGGCAGCGCCTGAGGACACCTACATGCACAAGGTTCAGCACCGAGGGGATGAAACGCGTTACGTTTCTCGGCGATGCGTGGCGACGGCGGTGGTAATTGTTGCAATTTCCGGGTGCTGAGATCCCTTGAGAATTGTCCTGCGACCTTCAGTTGGAGAGAGAGAGAGAGAGAGAGAGAGAGAGAGCGAGAGGGTGGGGGGGCGGGCCAAAGGCCTGAGGGTCGCAAACATGCGACCCCTATGCCCTGCAGAAAGAAAAGAAAGCGAGAGAGAGAGAGAGAGAGACGTTCGGGGGAAACCTCTCTGCCCCTAACCTGCCGAAAGAAAGAGAGAACGTCGCTGGCACACTTGATGCATATCGTAGAGGACTGTGCCAAGGATGTACCTGTACACCTTTTCTGCGGTTCCCACAGTACAGTGATTTGATGTTTCGGAGGTTGGTTCCCGTGAATGTCGTTGCTCATCATTCTAGTCGTGGTTTCGAAATGGGTAATCCGCCCTGAAAAGGGGGAATAAACCTCCGGAAAGCCTTTGGACCTCATTGTCTTGACATGTGCTTACTGCAACTGCTTCATGTAGGACCTAGATGTTCTTTCGGGGGACGAGTTCGGGGAGCTGAATAGGTTGCCCCTTCTTCGCCTTTCGCGTCCTTCCTTGGTGCCGAGGAGACTGGACAAGTCTCTCAAGCCCTACGGAAGAAGGAGAAGAGAACCTCGACCGGCGCGAAGTCCCCCCAGAGCTGCAGGTGCGCGTCCGCGCGCGGGGGAGAGGGAAGACCGCCCTTCTCCTCTGTCCTGGTAGGTAGAGAGAGAGAGAGGCTCGGGGGCATGTTTCTATGATGGTGGGGAAAGACCAGAACCTTCCAACTTCTAATTGTAATACTAGTTTTGTTGACGTGCGGGAGAAGAAGAGAGAAGGCTCGGTCGATGATCCATCTCATTTCACTCCCCTCTAAAAGCCCGAGAAACGGGCCGGCCTGGTGCCCGGGGGGCTTAACTCGCCCCTAATGCCTGGGAGAAGAAGAAGAAGCAGAGAGAGCCTCGACCGTACTGACAACCCCCGAACGCCCCATAAGAACATGGGGGGCCCTATGGGCCGGGGGGCGTGACCTGCCCCTCTAACCCGAAGGAAGAAGAAGAGCCTCGACCGTCACAGTCGGACTTGGACGAAAGTGCATTTATTGGTGCCCAGTTGATACCTAAGATTCTGGTGGCTTGGTTCTGCCATCCTTTTGACCGTGGGTGGCGCGAGGCTACGGCCTGAGCTGAAGACATTTTGCCAAAAATAGACCGAATGCACTGCAAGGATCGAGGAGGACAGTGGCTCCAATCCAACCCCTTGCCAGAATGGTTTTGGCACCGAGTTTTTTGGGGAAGGTTTGCTCGCATCCCACCTGAGCTTATGCTGCAGCTGAGGTGTGGTGCTGGTGGTCCGGGCTACAAAGACCCTCCGGTGCCAGGCTACTCCGAGCAGTTCTGAGGCAAAGCTCTCGAATAAAAGTTGAGCGTGGTCGCAGCAGCGCTTTCCAATGCTGGATGCCAGCGCTGCGCAGGGGTCAGATGTTCTTCGGCCCCCTTTGCTCAAGCAGGAGATTCTGAACGGCTGAACCAATCAAAGTTTTTGAAGTCGAGACTGGCATGACTGGGGAAGGCCCCAAACAGATGGCAGGAGCACTTCGAAAGCAGTCTCTATCATCCAGATACGTAGACTTAGATCTGCCCCTCATTATACTCATGACTAGAGGCCACCGTCTTGACGTAGTGTGCAGACAAAGCATATGCACCACGGCTTCCGCCCGAGCATGGTAGACAGCAGGCCGCTGGTTGAGAAGTCTGGCAGCGTTGGTCTTGACTCTTGGGTCTGAGACATCCGGGGCTAAGCACATCTTTGTGAAGGCAAGCACATCAGCACTTGCCCGTGCACTCCGAAAGGACACCTCAAGTTGCACCGTAAGGATAAAGGATAAAGGCATATATCACAGGTGCGGTGCCAGGCTGCAACTGCGATCCGTGTCTACTTGAGGCTACCGCATGGCTCTCTCGCACCCGGTGGAGGCTTCCGGCCCGGATCCCGGCTTCTGCAGCGCAACACTGTAGAGTGTCATCCATCAAGGCCCCTGGCAAAGTGACTTAGAGTCTAGAGTAGAAGCATCGACAAACCGACCTCTTGCAGTTCTCTTCACTCGGAGGGTGGGAGGGGCTCCAGCTGCTTGAGCGCGCCTTCGCGGCCTTGACTGCTTGTCAAGGACAGAGGTCGGTTGGACTGCCCGCCTGCTCGCAGGGCTTCAACTCCCGGAATCCAGGCAAAAAGATGCAGACAGGGTTTGGAGCTTTTTTTGCCGACTAACAAACACTGCTTTTTGACAGGTCTCAGTCGACCCAGCAGCCGAGCTGACGATGCCCGACTCTCCGGAGCAGGTCGCTTCGTGCTCGGGCGGGGAGCGGAGAAGAAGGCAGCCTACTGCGATGCCAAAGCCAACGTGCCCCGCTGCTCCAGTGTGCCCTGGAGCATCCTGCTGGAAAACGTGGAAGGCAAGCCCACAAAGACGGTACCCGTGGCCAGCAAGCTCAAGGACCCCACGTTCAAAGCTTTGAGCCCGGAAACGCCATCTTGGATCTGCGAAGTGAGCTCAGCACTGGGATCCGTGCAGACCGTACAGACGGGCGAGGGGTCCGACGCTCTCAAACACTGGCTTTCTCGTTGGCAGCAACAAATGCAACAGCGGAGCCTCCAAGCAAAAGCCGGTGCAACAGCTTCTTCGACGTCTTTCCAGCTGAAGCCAACCCGTGCAGCGCTCAAGGCATAGGGCATAGGGCTCTTCATCAGTGATGAAGGTGCATTGTGCGACTCGAGTCACTAGAGCTCCTTGGGCTGTTGAGTACTGAGTGCAACCTAGGTGTCAAAGGCCTGGATGCGCCAAAGCAGGAGTGGTGCAGGCTGAGCGCCAAGGCTAAGCGGGCCATACAGCAATGGGTCGCAGGACGTCGCAGAGTAACATCGTGATGGTTAACATTTGTCTTGTTCACTTGTTCTTCTTCTGGGCCCTCTGAGCTCAGTCTTATCATCATTTCTGTGAGTACAAACTACTCTTCTTGCTGTTCCCGCAGGAGACATTGGAGGCCGTCACTGCTTGATGCTCCTGGAGCACGATGCAGCGATCGACTTTTTCATTGCCCCTCTCGATCACAAGGCCCGGGGCAAAGCCGGGATTCAGGCATTGCCCCTCTATCAAAAGCCATGGGCGCAGGAGATGTCTGCCTCAGATGTGGGATCTGGTGGAGCTCTTTGTGCTTTGTCTGGGCTGCCTTTGGATGCACCGGGCAGCCGTGAGGGTGGGTGGCTGTACCGAGAGGCGAGTCTAAGTCCCGTCGAGGACTCAGGGGACACCGAAAAGCAATTGATCTCTTTCAGGTCTTCTCCAAAAGTCCGACGATCGTTCTGGAAGAGGCGCTGCAAGCAGCAAGCCTGGAAGCCGAATGCGGGAAAGCTGTCAGCGCCGACCAGGCCATGCACATTTTTTGAACAAACATGGTACAACATGTGTTGCAGCTGCAGACTAGCCGCTAATTAGCCTTCAAAGTCGACAGGTCAACCTCGGCCTGAGGCAACTGGCCCTGAAGGCACAAGCTGATGGAATGCGCTCGCTGCTGTGTGGGCAAGAACCTAACGGGTTTGCCTCTGAGAAGAGCCGTGCGAGATTACCACAATGTCAGCACTCCGCTCCTGCGAAGCTGAGGCCACGGTGCTCCGACGCATACATGAGGTGTGGTCCTGTCGCACTTCGGGTGTGAGGAAGTGTGCAGACCTTGAGGACTCAAGTCTGGCTGGAGCTGGTGAGGCGGCACTTAGCCGACACCGCCAAAGGCAGACTCGGCACAGAAATTCTGCAGCCTGCACTCGTCAACCTTTGTCCTTGCAGGAGGGCAGGGCTCTGCCTTACTCCTCCATGCCAAGCCAAAGGCACGAGATGGGTTCGGATCACCCAGACCTCGGCAGATTCGTTCATTGTGAGGCTCGCCCCAAACGCTCAGCCGAAAATGCAAGCCAGCTCTGGGATGACGGGCTTGGGTCTTACGGATACAACATCCTCGATCTCCGTCGCGTCTGCAGAATGTTGACCAACAAGGGCCATGGGAAGCTAGCCTTGCGCCTTCTGTGACGCAAGGCAGTTCTTGAGAGACCTGGAAAAGCCAGACGATGAGTTGGAAGCGCAAGCCAGCCGAATGAGTTTGCCAAATCTCCGTCGGCAGAATCAGCTGCCAGTCTGAACTATGGGTTATCATTGTTATCATGTCGTCAAGTCCTCACTATTACTCTGCATGCAAGCAGCAGTCATACCTAGCACCTGCGCAATCACTTTCAAGTCGTCCGCTTAAGTCATTGCAGCACGTGCAGTTTGAGAGGACTTGGTTGTTTGTGTTGGGCGGAGCCCGAGAGCTGCCTAGCCAAGGTCAATGGAAACCTACATGATGAGGGTGGTGCGCAAGGGCCCCAAAGGGCCCCCATGTCGGTCGCTCCTGTGCGCAATGGGCGTGATGCTGGTCGAGTCTTGAAGGTCAGCGGGACTACCTGAAACATGTCATGACGTTCGGCAGCAATGTTCCAACCCACTCCATTGCTTAGCCGGCTCGCAGTAAGGACTCTTGCAGATGAATGTGCGTCGTATTTCGTTTTGGGCTTGGATGGCCCAACTGCGACGACCGACGAGATCAAGAAGGCATACCGTGACCTGGATGCATGCTTCCTCTTTTGCTCCTTGCCCCAACGGGTCTTGCGCGGTCGAATACTTTCTACAAGACACCCAAACGGCGAATATTGTAGTGCATGGCGGGCCAGAGGACACCGCGTGTCGAACTCAAGACACCCTATGCTGGCCCATGCGAATGCGATATGCGGGACCGCGGAACCGAGGTGCCTTGGCGCTCAAAGAGCATCCGGACAAGGCCTTTGAACACATTGCACATGCCGGTCATCTGGGACCGTGCCACGTCGTGAAAGGGCCTTGTCAATTTTGCCGAAGGCCGGCATCGACAACAAAGAGCGCTTTCAGGAAATCCAGGAGGCGACGGAGCAGGGAGGGTTTGAGCGTTGGATCACCTGACAGCTTTCAACATCTAGTTTGCTTTGTATGCCTCTGTGAGGCCTATGCTGCCGTCCTCAAGCGGAGCAAGTCGGATATTCAGCCAAAGGGCAGCGGAGGGGCTGAAGTCGGATCTTCATCCACGCCATTGCACAAGTTTACAAAGGATGCAGTTTTCTA
This sequence comes from Symbiodinium necroappetens, assembly GCA_905231915.1. Lineage (NCBI taxonomy): Eukaryota > Dinophyceae > Suessiales > Symbiodiniaceae > Symbiodinium > Symbiodinium necroappetens. The sequence continues at coordinate 20,456 of CAJNJA010006575.1, forward strand.
TGCAGAGCAGGCCAAGGACGCTGCTGAGGAGATCTCGCTACTGGCCTGTCGCTCCTTTGATCTTTGCGCCCTAGCGGCAGAGGCACGTGGCCTTCAGAAGCGGGCCGCGCTTCGGGAGCTGATGGCCATAACTCGTCAGGGAGCTCTGCGACTCCGGGACTGCAGCACAAACATGCGGATTCTGCGCGTGAGCAGCTGTTATGTGGCGGAGTGTGCAGCACAGGCCTTGGAAGAGTACGGCCAGTGGGCCGCCAGCATCATGTCGGGTGTCGGCTTGCAGGAGCGAGGGGAGGTAGTGAAGACCACAGGACTCTCCTGCGGGATGACCGCAGACCATCTCGACGACATGGCGGTCAATGACGAGAACATGGTGGGCATGTTGGAAAACCCAGAGTGCTCCATCGATCAAGTTTCAGCCATTAGGGTTCTAAGCGAAAGCACGGCCAGAACAGCAACAGTCATTCGCTGTGGAGCAGACAAAGCCATCTGCATAGCAAACAGCGTGCTCGAGCTGGGTTGCAGCTTGGCAATGCTGGACCAGGAATGTCGACGAGAAAAGGCTCAGAAGAGTGATGTGGTGGAGACTGCGGTAGGAGAGCCGGCGTCGTCGGCGTCAGCGCCTACGTCAACCTTTCCCAAGGAGCCTGGGGAAGGGCCCGAAGGGGCTGGCCTTAGCCAGGTCTTCAGTCCCAAGGCCCAGGCGGGTCCTGGCAGAGAGAACGCCGTGAACTCGGACGATGAAGAGGAGGATCAGGATCAGGAGCAGGAGGAGGGAGACGAGGAGAACAAAGACGGCAAACCGAAGCAGGCACATGGCACCGCTCTTTCTCTTCGTGCTAGATCCCTGATTCTAGAACGCAGGCGAAGCTGCTCGTGCGCAACCTCAGATGGCTGGAGAGCCTTGGCGGCCTTGGCGGCTTGACGCGCGGGTCTTTCAAGAGTCAGAATTTGGCCTCGGGGAAGGAAGTCAGGAAGAGAGCCAAGGGGCCTGCAGCATCGAGCAACAGGGCAGAGCTGCTGCAATAGACTTCAGGTCATGGCATGTCTACAATCAACCCAAGGAGCCTGAACAAGGAAGTGCTCGAGTTGCAGTCCAAGCTGCATCTTGGCATGCGGACAGGGGCCTTATTGCGAGCCATGCGACCGTTCTGTTTGTCTTGAATCTTGGTCTTGCGTCATGTCGGGTTTCAAGAACGTTTTTTGCTTGCTCTTTCCAGCACAGTTTGAAGCAGCAGAAAGCCTCGGTCTCTGCTGGGAGCTGAACAGGACATCATCAGCGCCCGCATTATCGGAACCAACATGTATATGCTTACAGCAGATACGGTACTGTAGCAGTGAGGAGCCATTACGGCCGTTGCTAGGGCTGGTAGTGCCCCACTTGCGAAACTTCTGCCAAAGCGCTGTCAGACTCTGCCTTCTTGCCGAGGCGAACCTCGATCCAGCACGACCGCGCTTGGACGGCTATAGAGTTCTGGGATCACGCGGTTCCAGCACGGGCAATGGGGTGCCACAATCCCTCCAGGGCATCTGCAAAGCCAGAAATTCCTTCAGCTCCAAACTTTGCGGTTATAGTCCGCCGTAGTCTTTGGATCGAGGCTCCGGCTAGAGAAGCTGAAGCCTATCTCAGGTGGCATGCTCAAGGGCGTCGAGCCGGAGCACAAAGGTGGTGCCTAGGCCAAAGGCCAAGCGATAATCAGGTCGCTGAACAGGCCTCCACATGGCAACTTTGCAGACCTCTGTTTCCCAAGCTATGGCAGTATAGCACCCCTTACAGCACCACCTTATAATACCATGTTCTTGTTTCTTAGTAATTATGATACCCTGCTAACGTATTCCTTTGTAATCCCCTTATAGAATCCCTGAGTTCGTATTCTGCACGCTAGCTTCCCGTCTCAATCCGGCCGCATAGTGGCACGGTTCATCGTTTTTTGGCCATGTTGTCAACATGCTGCGCAGATTGGGCTTAGATTGGCTTGGAGAATGACATGTCGCGGTCCTGATCGGATCAAACGCCGAGGTGTCTTCGATCTTGTCGGCCAGATATTGCACGCTGCCCTGGCAGAGGCGAGTATCTGGTCCAAGGACTCGCTGATCCAAGCATGCTTAACCCAAGAGAGGGCATTGGGGTCATTGTTCTCAAGAGGGCATAAGAGCCCGTCAGGAAGCTGGTGCCGATTGTGACAATCCATCCTAAAACAAGCGAAGTCCGACGCCCTAGTTTCATCAATTGTTTTGATGATGAGATTTCCACTAGTCCCACGGAATGGGCGGGGGGGGGGGCATTCCAACCCCCTAGCATTGACAATGTGTCTTGAGTTGTAAGCTTGAAGTCTGGGGGAGCTCGGCCCGGAAGGGCCGCAGAAGCTGGCACGAGCCCACCGCAAGGACAGCGACATCACGTCCAAGCAAGTCCTGGAGCGGTCACTCGTGCCTGGGGCAGCAGATGACGGTGAAGTGAGGTATTGTTTATGTCTCCCGGTGTGCTCTGACGCAGGCTTTCGCCCTCGCCTTGGAACACACCAAGCAGGCCGGCAAACAGCATAACGAAGCAGAGCAGATTGTAACTTTGATCAGTGCGGGAGGGACTGGCAAAGCATGTACAGTCGGCAGGACAGAACACCAAAGGTGCCATGAGTTTTTCTCTTGTTGTCAAGGTTGCCGTGCCTGCCGAAGTCAAGACACAGGCGGGCTGCTTTTCGCAAGCTGGAAGTCATCTTGTGTACGAAGCCAGCCTCAGTATCGGATCGAGTAGAAACGACGACATGGACCCGTGCCTGCAGCACAGCTTCTTGAGGTGATGAAGCATGCGGCCCTTTTGGATGTTGACCTGCTTTGCAACTCTTCTGCATGTGTTCGGGTAGCTCGTTCAAGAAGCTGTGGGTCAGAAGCCTCTTCGCTTTCCAGCGAAGTTGGTTGAGGGATGTCTTCGGACACGGGCAGGTCTAGTCAGTCTGTGCAGGCCAAGATGCGCGAGATGTTTCCAAGGCAATGCCATTGGCGGAACTCCTGCGCAAGATAAAAAGAGCATCTCCACACAAAAACCGATCACTCGTCCGGAGCGTCTCTGCATTTTGCGCATTTAAGGTCAGATCATCGAGGGTCCCTTTCAGAAGCGCTTGCTCTCAATTGGCGGCCGCCGGGGAGTCTCGAGCCTCCCACCTGGCCGGCCCAGGGCCCTGGGGCCAGGCGCCCCTCCCTTGGCTCCCTCTCCTCTCTATAATATATATATATATAATGTGTATTATATATATATAATATTATAAATATTATATATATATATATTATCTATATGTATATATATATATATATAATCTATACATATATATATATATGTATGTATGTATGATACTCGTAGTCGTCGTAGTTATCGTGGTTGCTCTTCTTTGCTTGTTTTCATGAGCAGCCGCCTGACATCGTACGCGGGCGTGGAGCAAGGGAGAGGGCTCTACTCAGTGCCGAAAGGTGGCAGACCAGACGCCGTCATTGCAACCCTCACGTGGACTCGCACTAAGAGCAAGGGCGGTCTCGTCTGCATTTCTGAGACAAGGAAGGAAGGAGACCCTGGGTATTCTTTCGTGGAGCTGTAGGGTCGCAGCGTTCCCTTCCGTCTTGAACACAACACGGGCAGATTCGTGCCCGAAGACAAGCAGACGGTAGAGAACCAGATAAACAGTGCCAATGGGGAGGGAGAGAAAAGAAGGGAGAGAGAGATGCTGGGAAAGGCAGCCAGCAGTCCTGGACGTCATTGGTTCAATCCACGTGCACACGCATCATCGCAAGCCTTCGCATCTCGGCATAAGCTCTGAGTTCTTGAATTCGTTACCGTGGTGGGGGTAGACGCTGCTTCTTGAAAAGGTGAGCCTCTCAACGTGTGACGAGATGTACATCGAAGTAGTTCAGCCCATAAAAACAAGGTGGGCACCCGCATGAAGACCACTGTCCTGTAGTTCTGTGAACATGATGAGTGAGCCGCAAAACGAACTTACTACCTGAAAGTGCCGGAGCATAGCCGACAAGTTATTCTGAAGAACAGTCATCATAATACTTGTTGGAAGCGATGGTGGCTTAATGGCTGGCAGACAACGAAGTTGCGCGGCCGTGCATTGAATTCATTGGCCTCTAGATAGCACAAGCTTGATGCTGCTGAAACAGCAGCTCTTTTGATTTCACCTCGACGAATAGGTACCAGTAGCTTCTTTCCAAGTTGTTTCTGAAAAGTTGCAAGTTGCCCAGCCTAGCTACTGGGCTGGATGCTATCGGATGCATGTATTAGGTCTACTCCAGATTGCCCACGCCACAACTCACACGAAATATCTGCAGTCATTGGCTCAAGGCCCAGTGCAAGGGCACCGTACATGGCCTCAACGCAAATCCCCGCGTGAGGTGACGGGTGGATCACCCGCTAGATCAACCAGGTACTACTTGCACGCAGCCTGGATCCCAAGCCGACTGCACGGCAGCAGGCTGCAAGGTGAAAAGACCCCGCTTCATCTCATGCAAGAATCTCGCAACTCAGGCCATGCGTGCATCTCTTCTCATTGCCCCTCGGCAGCCGAAGCATGACAAAGCTCCCGCCAGGCATGTTTTGACCAACAAGCGCACCCACAGGAACATGCACACCGCGACCGAGGCATGCCATCTTTACCTGGCTGCGGCCGACCCTGTGAGGGCTTACTCCATGATGCAGTCAAGGCGCCGCCGAACCGACAAATGACCTGTGAAGATCTGCAACACAGACCGGCCATGAAGGTTGAGAGGGGCGAAGCCAACTGTGCAGTTCCTTGACGAAGATGGCGTGCGCATCTTACAAAGAAAGATTGGAGCTTCGCTCACAAGTCACACAATCTCAGTAAGTCTCTGCGAGGTCGGGCCCAGCAGGGGCCCGGAGCCGTCGTCGGGTTCTTTCACGACTGCCGTTCTGGGTAGACCACTCAGTCTGGAGAGATGCTGGCACGATACAGAAGACCTTGCAGAAGAATCCGTGCTTGCAAAGGTCAGAAATACAGTGATGATGATGAGTCCTGTTCAGCTGAAGGACTCATGGCCATGATACTTCGTGACTGCTGTGTTCATGGGTGGTTAGTGCATGGTTTCTGGATCATTCGGCGCGCCGAGCACGAAGGGAGAGAGTGATTCCCCCACGTAGAAAACAGCATGACATGGTCCCGGTGCAGTGAGACTGAATCACTCAGCCTTCTGCTTCCACTGCAGCAGGAATTACGCCGGGCGTTTGCGCGCTCGCCTCTTTGGCGAGGTCGGCGCCTACGCTTCTGGGCTAAGCAGGCAGAGGGGGGACAATTTCTCGCTGGCTGCGGAGTCATGAACCGGAACTCCGGAACCCCAATTTGCACCTGCAGGTCGGTGGTGAAAATGCACTTGCTGCCGTGCATGGGTAGGTTTGTGATGGTAACAGGTTGGTTCTGATTCAGTCGCTGCTTTCCGGCTTCGGCGAATCGTGTCAGGCGGACTGCGACAAGCAGGAAAGCAGAGACAGGCCGGTGCGCTCCAAGCTATCACAAATCGATACCTTGAGGAAGCTGTGTACAGCAGTGCAGCGCGGTTGCTTCCTGCCAGGCTCGAGCGAGCGCTTATTGCAGAAATCGAATCAGCCCTTGCTGGAAGCCACGCTGGCAACTAGGCGGCAGAACTTCAAGCGTACCTCGCTGATGCTAGCTCTTAGGCGTTCTCCGAACCTGCGTGGCCGACGCAATTATTCGCACATATTTTCAATGTAGAGGTTGCAGTATGAGCCAAGTACAACAGAACACAGCATGCAACTAAGAAATCTGAGCTGTGTTGCAGCATGCTGAATTTGGTCGTGCTGTTGTATTGCTATACAGACAGATGAACATGAACTCTCGGCGGCTTCCTGGCTTCAGCATCAACATCCTTGCTTATGTCCGCCGGCGAGTGCTTTGGCTTTCTGCATTATTCAATCGGAAATCTAACAACAGCTACCAAGCAGCGATCTTGCAAGATCCCATCCTGGCATGTGACGTGGGCGGGGAGCGGCCCCTACACTTCAGGCCTTACCGTGAGCAGTCCTGAAGCCCAAGTGCCGAACACGTCGTGAACATCGCAGAGCTGTGCTGATATGCTTGATGCCCGAAAGAAGCTGAGGAATCAACACCACACAGCTGCAAAGGCTTGAGAAGGCAGCCTGGCTGCAACAGTTGTATGCCTCGTACAAGAGTAGAAAAGGAAGCTGGGAGTCAGTGCCAGAGAAGCTCTCCTTCAGTTACCAGTCCGTGCGTGTGATCTCTCCTTGATCTTGGTGATGGCTGACAACACTCTGGAGATTTCACCAGTGCATATCTATGTATATGTACACAACATGCGCAGACACACGTACATATATCAATATAAGCAAATATATATATATATATATATATATATATATGAATATATATATATATCTGAATATATATGAAGGTATATATACATACATACATACATACATACATACATACAGACAAACACACACACACACACACACGAACGATGCAGCACTGCTGTCCCCCGCCTCTGCCCCATGGTATTCCCCTCCCCGGCCTGCCCTTGTGGTGGGGCCTGTGGTCGTCTTTCCTGGTTTCTGTGTGCTCTTGTTCTTTTTCTCTCGGCTTCTTTGTCTCCCCTCCTCCCGTGCGGGGGTGCCCGTGTGTTCGCGGTTGGTAGGCAGGAGCACCCGCCCTTTCGCCAAGCTTGACACCCTTATATGGTCTTTGCTCCAGCATGCAGCCAAGCAGTGCTGTGTTTGTGTGTGTGTGTGTCGTAATCACATTCGATTGCCCAACTACCCGCCCTGGCTGAGCAGCTTGCAAACTCGGGCAGCAGGGCAGGGTGTTCGTTCCCGATGGAATTAGGCTTCGCTTTGGTGCGGTTATCCTGTGCAGACGCATGACTGCCACACGGATCATTGCATTGACACCGTCGCCTCGTCCCGTCCTGTGGTTGACTACAACAACGAAACCCAAAGCAATTATGCAGATCACGATTACGTGGCCACTAGTGTAGCCACCAAGTTGCCCAGCGCGCCGGAAACTTGCGAGAGCCACGAGGATGTGACAGCAACAGCTTCAATCCAGCGACTGTTGACATGCATACATCGCGGTGACGGTCCCATCCCCCCGAGAACGACGATTGGCGGAGGGGGGGGACGGCGTGGGATACCATTCGGGAAAAGGGGGAGCAGGCCCTGCTGATGCGTGCAAACAAACAGTCAAGCACAACAAGCAAATAAACAAAGCACAAAATCAAACCAATGCACGGACAAACAAGCAAGTAACACATGGATGGATGGATGGATGGATGGATGGATGCACATATGCATGCACAAATCGCACGGTAGGCCTTGTTGAATGTACACAGGGCATGTTGTCTGTGGTTGTTTGATGTTGAATGCGACACAGCGTGAGATGTAGTTGATGTAGCATGATGTGACATGGGGGTTTCCGAAAATAGGGGACCCTAAAGAAAAGCACCCTAAATAGTAGGATCCTTGTTCTAAGGACCCCAAAATAAAGTACCCCCCCCCCCCAAATTTTCGGAAAATCCCAAATGAAGGACTTACATGCTTCGGAAGCGCAGGAGCTGAAGCCGATCTACGCCACGTTGCAGCAAGCCGAGGGCTCCAGGGAGGGCCTTGGCTACTCAGCGGCCAGGTACCTGCCGGGCTCTTGGTGGAACTTACCAAGGCCCATGATTCTCGCCGCCTCTTGTCTGCATTTTTTCTATCAGGCTTCATCAACATTTCTTACGCCAACATGCCAGTGCCCAAGAGCCTGCTGCTCTTTGGGATGCTTCTGCTGCTGTGAAATTCCTTAACAGCTCTCCTTCCGAGCCGGGCCCGAGGCCTGGTATGTGCGCGGCCTGAACCCTGCTGGTGACGGACGCAAGCCGCCGGATGACAAGGAGAGCCCCAGAGAAGAGGATAGTGGAGGGCTCTCTTGCTCTATAGAGATACTCCTCAGAGGCACAGGCTGTGCAGAGAAGAATGGAAGTGTAGGATAAGTTAAATTGAATCCCTTTGACAGCTTTCAGCGGCTCAGGCCTTGTCGCCATGTCGCAGGTGTTGCGACTGTTGCTGGTGACATTAAGTAGGCTAGCTGGGCCTGTTGACAGTCTACTCTGGCCATGGAATGGCGGCTACGTCGCCAACTCATGTCTGGGCAACGACAATGGACTGCGATGGAAGGAGATCCACCAAAGAATGATGTTCCTGCTGGAGGCGGCCCATGAGCCAGGAAGCAGGTTCCAGGCATATCACAAGCGAGTCTCGAGGCTCGATGAAGCCAAACGTGAAGACTTCATGACCGCATGGGAAGATGTAACCAACTTCACCGCAGAGATCAGTTTTGCGACAGAAGACCACCCTGTGGCACATGACTGCTGGTGCGGGGTCGGGGCTAGCATCGTGTTTCAAACTCTGCCCCAATGGCCCACCCAGGTGTTGAAAGCCTCTGCAGGAAAGAGCCGTACATTCTATCCACCTCTTGAGATTTGCATGGTCATGAGTCTTTGGGGCGAGACCTGCGGAGTTTGGCCACTGAATCTGCTGCTACATCGCGTGGCCGAACACTTCGAGCCCTTCGTGAGGCAATGCAGCCTCCCGGTTGAGCTTGTGAATCGCGCGCCTGGCACGATCGCTTATGGTCTCCTGAAGAAGCTGTCAACATACGAAGAACATAATGCTGTAGTCGATCTGTGCGTCGGGCAGGCTTTGCCTGCCGCGCTTCTGGCCTCGAAATCTGCAACCGTAGAGTACGTGGAACGCTTCACGTTCATGATCCTGTGGTGGTCGGCTTGTCGGCGGCCGACTCGCTTCAAAAACTCGGTATATTCCTTCATGGCGGGCAGGTACGATGTGATGCGAACACTGGCCTTCAGGCCCGAGACTCCATTTCAAGTTTGGGAGAAGGCCGAGAGTGGCCTGCTGAGTAACTATTCGACCGCCTTAAGGCGCGATCAACAAAACCAGCTTCTAGACCTCATGGATGTCGCGCATTCTGTCTGTGAGATGTTGGGCATCGCCTATGTTCTCAATGGCGGGGGTCTGTTGGGGTCGATGAGACACCTGTCAATCATCCCTTGGGACGACGATGCGGAGATGGCGATTGTGGAGGAGGATGACCGGGGCGTTGAGATTTTATTGCTGGCGCTGGCCATGCGGCTTGAGTCCCGATTGGAGCTTGCAAAACCAGACGTTGCATCCTTGGTTGAAGCTTCCGACTGGAGCGAAGAGGAGACTGACAACCATGCAGAAACATCGATGCTGTTGGATCGCCTGGAAGCTGTCGACAGAACGGCGGATTTCTTGTCGAGACGTGGCGTGGCCCTGCACATACAGGCAAAGAAAGCAAGAACTTTCCGAATCTCACACGCTGCAGCCGGCGACCCCCTGTGGAGTTATCCGAATTTTGACTTTTATATTTGTTCCAGGGAAAATGCAACCCACTGGCCTGAGCCTTAGAATGATGCACGGCTGTGCCTTTTGTAGATTGTAGACCGATCTTCTCAGCTAAGCCGCGCTCTTTCCTCTCTTGTCGCGGTTCGAAATGCTCAGTCTGTGTGCCCCTATCTAGGCGCGGATACTCTCGCAGAAGTGGTCCACTGTACTCTGATTCGATGATTTTTCCACGTCGGAAGCGATATTGGAAAAGACCAGACTCTGCAGACGGCCTGGTGCTGTGGACCTTCAACAAACCATCAGAGTACCTGGAGCTGCTCTATGGCGCGAACTGGTTTACCGAGTGTCTCCGTGAGGAAGGGCATGCGGATGAAGCTAACCGACGCCTAGCGCCCTGGAACGGCGAGGATCCGTACATGAGGATTCCATGTGCTGAGGTCGCCGCAGTTGTCCAGTATACGAATGTGTCGGAGGATCAGTGGACTGCCATTTATGGAGCCGTCACAACTGAATTGGGCAACGGATGGCATTGCCAAAACCATGCCTCCAACCCTCCGGAGGCCATCCTCAACACGGTGCTGGAGAAAGTCACATGATCTCGCATGTTCCCATGATCATGTCATGGCATGTGCGGGTCTGAGTCTTCTTCATGGAATCACATACTCACATAACTTGCTGCATTCAATCACTGGCTTGATCGATCGGTCACTTTTCCATTTAACTCACCCGGCCCTTGTTCATACACACCCGACACACTTAGGCTGACGAACCGCCAAATGCTCAGCCGAAGAGACAAGCTCTCTAGTAACTTAAGCAAGTTCGCGGTATGCGCTTGGATATGAGTCATTGGGGCAGTGGGTAGCAGGCCGCTGGCAGGCATGCATGCACGATCCTGCGCGCAGGAGTGAATGAAGGGAGTCACACGGGATGTGCCATAGTGGGTGATCGAAACTTCTTGAAGGAGCGGAGTCTAAACACAGAGCAAGAAAAAGACCTCCTTTCCTGGGCCCCGATGTCTTCGGCTCTCTCGCTTGGTACCTGCGCACCTCATGGCCTGATATCGCCCACAGAACATGTAAAAAAGATTCGTCAGGCCGTTGGCGAGCTTGTTCTGGCTACAGCACGATGCAGCCGTCGATCCGTGTCTTGCGAGGGCCTGGTAGTTCCCAGACCATGACAAAAGCTCTTTGGTTTAGGCCGTGATCAAACACCACAGCCGACTTTTAAGCAGCCTAGGGTGTGCTAGGTGTTCTGCCATGCTAATGAAGGCAGAGGCCTTGCAGGCAACCCCCCCCATAATGGACGAATGTAGGCCCCTTCAAATTAGATCCAAAGCTTTGCTAGGGTTTCCATATATATATATATGTGTGTGTGTATACATATGTCATATATAGGTATGTATGTATGTATATATTTCAAGTCATCCAAGACTCTCACTTCTGGGGCACGGCTGCAGTCTCTGGTTTGCTACGGCGATCATCCAAGAAAGCGCTGGGCCTGGGAGGATCGATCCTTGCCGCAGGTGGGCGAGGTCGCACCAGGACCAGGAAACTCCAAGCAGTTTGGGGTGTAGGGTACCCCTTCTTAGGGATCCTTATTATGATTTCTTTCTATAAGTCCATACAAAAGGCAGGTTCTTTGGGTTCTGAGGGAAAAATGGACAGGTGGCTGCGGGACCAGCTTGGGTTCCGTGGGAAGGAAGCCGGGAGAGTTTTCACCTGGTCATCGTCGGAGGTGGTCCGGCAGGATTGGGGCCTCTCTACTATGCCGCCAGCGTGGGTGAGCTGGAGGTCCTCCTTGGAAAAGGCGTCGTAATCCTCGAGAAGGAGGTGCGTCTCAAAAGTTCCCAAAGTCTCAGCCTGCTTAGCCTGTTAAGGAAAAGGCAAGAGTCTCCCAAATGAGGACCACCTTGGCGCTGGTCCATCCTTCGAGTTGCCTATCAACAGCAACTCCTTCGGCTCTGCTTTTGTGGACATCCTGAACAATGAGAATGTCTCCCGGCTCTTCCCAGCAACGCTTCGCAGTCCCCTGGTCCAGGAACTCAACGTCACGAAGGAGGTTGAACTCAAGAAGGTCGGGGCTTTCCTTCGCTTGATGGCCCAGGAGTTGCAAGAGATCTTCCGCGGCTTCCCGGCTAGCCAAGTCGTTCTTGGAGCAAGTGTGCTTGACCTTCATGTCAGCGAACTGACCCAAACCGTCGTGTACGAACAGGCAGGGCGCAAGGAACGGCTTCAAGGTGAGCATGTTATTTTGACAATGGGGGCAACAGAAGATCTGCAACATTGTCAACAGGCACCGCTTGGAAAGTCCCAGCTGACATTGTCACACTGTGGGTTCAAGCATCTCTTTAGTGGAAATGATGCCCTGCAATCGCTGGCCGACCATGATGACCTGGTCATCGTGGGTAGCTCCCACACAGCTTGGGCCATACTGCACCTACTGCGAGCCCGCCAGTCACCCACGAATGTGACCCTGGTACAAAGAACAGCACCCAAATATTTCTTCTACTCTGCTGCGGAAGCCCAGTCGGCAAATGCCAGCTTCGACTCGTTCCGTGATGTTTGTCCGATCACTGGACGCATCAATCGGTTCTCTGGTCTCAGAGGAGACATCCGAGACTATGCTGTGACGCGGGGTTTGCGGCGGCAGCCAACAGATCCGTATGTGAGTCTGGGCTGCAATGGGCAAATCAGCAATCATAGCATCGTGCTGCAGTATGTGCTCCACCCATCTCCAGCCCAACGATCCTCAACCACCGGCACTTCGAACATTTTTCAACCCGCCACGAACACGGACCCCGATTCCCAGCAATAGCATCGTGAAGTTTGAAGGCTGTTCGGAAGTGGCGGCATCAAGACAACCTGAAGCTGGAAATCTACGGACGTTTTCAACAGCTGCAACAGCACATAGAAATTAATAGCCGTTAGCCCAGGGACCATGTCCATGCGCATGTCATGTTTCCACCGTGGCGTGGTACTCCTGCCGGAGTTAAAACCCTAGCCCCAAAAGCCTTACCCGAACCCAATTGAGCCAGTATGGTGAGGCGATACTTCACGGACGGCCGTGACGAATTTAGCTCTTCGGAGCTTTGCGGGCTGCTTTCCAGGACCGGCTACAGAGGGTTGGGGAGCAAAGGGAGCAGACCTAGGAAACAGCAATCAAGCAGAGCTTCACGTACCTAACTTGCCTTTTCTGTATACCAAAGCTGAGGAGCCCCGTTGTTTGTGCCACGGGATATCGCCCACGCTTCCCACGCATCTTCCTTGGCGGAAAACAGGCCCGGCTCGGTTGTTTTGATGTTTCCCCGAAGTGGTGGCCGGGTGCCAGGAACTGTTCGTAAGGAGAGTTTCTTTCCGGCAAGGCCCACGTTCTTAATCGTCCTAGCCGTGCATCACACAGGTCCCTACAGAGTGCTCCGATTTGCTAAGGTGGAAGTGGCTTACGCCTCATCCCCAACACGCAGAGGACAACTGGTCACCGAAGCTGGAATTCTGGAGCATACCTATGCCTATGGCCTCGGGAGTGGGATTGCTCTCAATGCGGATATTGGTGGGGAAGTGCGAGGTTGGGGGTCGATTCGGGCTGACGGCATCTGGCTTTATCAGTTCGACATAGGCAAGGCCATACACAGAGAGCTTACAAAGGCTGGAGCGTCTACCTCCTGGGTTGAAATTTACAACAAGAAGGCGCGCCAGCTGAGCGCGGCTAACGCTCCACTACATCATTTCGGTGGCTACGAGATGTTCACTTGGGAGCAGTGGCTGGCACAAGCCCAGGTGTTGCTGGAGCCGCTGCGTCCCTCCTTGCGTCGCAGCGTGCTTGAAGTCGGCGTGGGTGCAGGAGCTTTCGTTGCTGCCATCAGAGCCTTCACAGACGAGAATCCTGACACGGTCGACTCTGGGCTTTTCAGCCTTATAAATACTGGAGTAAGAAACAATGGAAATCTGAGAAACGTAAGATACACGGAGGTCTGCATTGGGGGCGTTTAGGGAGCTGCTGTTAGGTCTATGGAGTCGATCCCGCCGCTGACACAATCGCAATTGCCCGCCAACGCGTGAACGGGACATTCGTCGTCGCAGGAGTTTCAGATCTGAAGATGCTTTTCAAGCCCCGGTCTTTCGCCTGCGTCGTCTCCTTTGGGGTGATCACCTACCTGGATTCGGAAGAAGCTGTCGCGTTACTTTTTAGTGAGATGTTAAGGATCGCCCAGGATTTCGTTTATGTGGGGGAAGTGTCAGATTTATCCAAAAAACAGCTGGCCGAGCACTTGCGGGCATCAAGCCATGTGAACTCTACCTCGCAGCAGCGCCATGTATCCAGATCTTCACCTCCACACCTCTATGTATCAAAAGATTTGTTTCATAGGGTTGCAGCAGAACACGGTGTGACTGCAGACATCAAGGATCACACGGATCCCCGGAGGCACGCAGCATTCTTGTCAATGTGTTGTGAAATGATTTGCTGCCGAACGCAAGCAGTGGAAGCCAGGCTGAACGGCTAAACTCACATGTTGATTGAAACGCTGAGGATTTGGATCTGAAATATCCGACTTCACCATATCGCTTCTCTGTCTATGTGGACATCAGGTCCGGCAACCGGTCGTGAGGGCAAGATGCCAGTTCCAATCAAAACGAGCCAGCGCGGCTTAGAAGTGGAGGAGCCAAAAAAGAAGTGCGCGATGGTTTGATGAGATGGTGCGAAAGACCCGAACCCCTTCCTTTGTCGTAAGGAAGCTCTCCGTGGCCGTGTCGCCGGACATCTCCTGGAGGTGCCAGCGCTGGATTTTAGGAGAGTTTAGGAAGGTTTGCGGAGAGAGGTGGGCAGAGCAAGTTTGAGAACACGTTGCTTTCGGCTGGTTTGGGGTCCTTCTATTCAGTGGTTCAGTTTCAGTAAAAGGAGCGCAGCAGTCCCCTACTGTTTTTGGGGGACCGTTGCTTGAGTTTCAACAGTAACCTGCGTGATCGACACATTGTTTGCATAACCTCTGGCTCATGGCACTGCTCACTATTGCAATGCCTCCTCCCGTGGAGGAGGAGAGGAACAGGCGACGGGAAGCCAAAGGCAACCTAAGTTCGAGACCACAGCTCCATGCCACATTCTGCCCGTGTCACGAGGTCATGGAGAACAAAGCGGGTGAGCAGGGACTCGATCTGCGCATGCTGGCCGTGTTCGTTGCGACTTTGGCACCTTGCCTATGCAGCAGGGGTGCTTTAGTACAGCCAGAAGAAGCAGATTCTCCGAGGAGCACCTGATCCATGGAGACCAGCGGGAACGCTTGAAGCAAGCATGGCTCGTGCACGAGCTCCAGCCAGAGGGCACGACCACCGGCGAAGGACTCGAGGGGGAAGAGTGCAGTTCGGCTTGCTACACCGGCTCGGTAGCGATGTTTACTCATGGCAGTCTCGGCTCCCCTTCTTTGGAGGACTCCTCAGCGTTCTGCAGGCCGGAGATCGTGAGCTTTAGCGAAGGCTGCCTCCAAGAGCTCACCGCTCAGGTCTTCATGGCGCATTATGTCTATGTCAGCCAGAAGGTGGACAGCGGATACGTCGCTCGGCAGATGTGGACCGGTTTCAGTTTCGTGCCTTGCAAAGGTCAATTTGCAACCACCGTAAGACCTTCGTCTGGCAAGGCCTCGAGACCTCGCAGGTTTCGGGGACCTTCCCGAGTTTGACTTTTGTTTTTTGTGTCTTTGGGCGCTTTCGGGGAGGTTGGGAATCCAGATCTGTCAGTGATCTCGTAGACCCTTCAGCCCGATCACCTCTTGGGACATGTATGCTGCAGCCGTGGTTAGCGACTGGTCGAACCACGATACCACGATAAGGAAGCATAATTTTCAGATGATGGAATTCACATCGCCGCTGGCCGAGGCACTGACGCTGCCCAAGGCTTTGGAGGAAGTCAACACCATCTCCCGCATTTACGGAGGAGAGACATGCCTGAGTATCCGACAATGCGCCGGCAGTGCAGTTGTGCCGTTCCAGGATGGCCCCAGATCCGCTCCTTCATTCACGACCAGGTGGGAATGTGTCGTCTTTCAGAGTCTGAAAAACTAGTATTTAAGATGTAAAACATCTTGAAATCATGAAGGTGGACAAGGCACTGCTCAAGAGCAAGAGCCTGACCTTCGAGGATGCTGCTGAAGCAGCCGATATGGTTCTGCTGTTGTTTCAGGAGGTGACCTGTCAGAAGCCTTGTGACATGTCGCTGATGCAGTTCCACGAACATGCCTTCTTCGGCACTCGTTTTCAACGTACAGGTGTCCGGTTCCATGTGCCACGATTCCTGACTGCAAAAAGCACTGATACTGCCGGTCACATCTGATCTTGGTTTACATTCTTCGGCTCAGGATATGGAAAGGACTTTCCAGACTTTGCGAGGAGGTGACCACGGGCGTGTCCTACTCTCTGAGCTCAGGACTGCCGATGGAGGAGACTGCACATCCAAGTGCACCAGACTCTCCGAGATTTTTCTGAGCCTGTTAAGATGACTGTACTGCTTAGTTGTTTGTCACGTCTTCCCGGAGTGTTGTTGAGAGCCACAGCTGTTTCCGGTTTCGCCAGCAACCTGTTTCATGCAGTTTGATGCAGCTGCAGCTTCTGCACTCACGCATACTATGCAGAATCATTGCAGTATCACAGCAAGTGGTGGATGGGATGCAAATTTGCAAATGATTCCGTGATCGCATGCGATGGGCACGCTGAAAGACAACGGCAACTGCTGCTCCTAGTAGAGATCATGGCAGCTTGAAAAGCAACGATGTGTAGCTACTGCAGCTAGTGGCTTTTCAGATGTTTTGAGAAAGCTGTCTTTCTGTTGCAGCAGTTGAACTGTGTGCGTTTATCATGGCTCCGACCAGTGTGTCGAGCAGGAGATCTCTTCCGCGAATCGCTGGGTTACCTGCGCCAGCTCGGGGCGCTGGAAGAGACCGGGAGGGAGACGTTCGTCTTCATGCCGAATTACATGCTAGGCCCCTCCAACTGCGATGGCACCACCAGCTTCTACGATCTCTGCTGCCCCAACTCCTGCGAAGTGTACAAGGACAAGTTGGAGCAGGCACTTATGTCTGCAGCTGATCACGTCGATGCGATAGCCCGTGTTGTTCAAGAACATTCTGGCAACAAGCTCCAAGAAGACCTGCTCGGGAAGCTGAAAGTGATGGCAAAGGAGCATGCATTCGGGTTTCGTCATAGCATAGCTGTCACAACAGATGTCGCTTCTTGACCGCTACTTCTGACATGTCTGACACTTTTCCGCAGGAGCAAGGCGAGCAAATTCTCATCCACGGGCATGCTTTTGCAGAATGGTTGCACCAAGCCTTGCCGCGCGAGTGTCCACGGCCGCGGGCTGCCGACTTCAAGGGAATGGCTGGAGCCATCCCGGACTCGAAGATGGAGTTTCAGGCCACCACGGGGCTGAAGGAAGATCTCTTCGAGTGGTAGCTCCACGGGCCCTCGAAACAGAGCTTGCGATGCACATGATCCTGTGGCAAAGCCACAGCAGACGGCAGTCGCTTACACGGGCGTAAAAGGGGGCAGTTGTAGCTCGCAGATAGGCCTTCCATCACAGACCCAGAATTGGACCCTCTCGGCGCAGCTTCAGCTTCGACATGTGCCGCTGCAGAATGGTTCACAGCGCTGCCCAAGTGTCCAAAATTTGGGATATTTTGGCTCCCACTCGTGTCCGATGGAGGTGCAAGCCTCCATGCTGGCTCCCCTGACTCGACACTTTGCTTCAAGACTACGCACAAGGCCGGGACTCAGCCGCTTCCGCATTGATTGGGCACCACAGGTTGAAGGTCTTGGGCAGGGATTTGTAGAACGTACGACTCCGGCTTGGTTCGCACGACAATAGCCTTGTTAAGCTGATTAGTACAACACTCCGCAGTACCGCTCAGTTACAAGATTGGCGGGCTCAAAGCAAACCAGACCGCGCAGGATGTCCGGTTTTTGGGTGTGTTCGCTGCTTCGGGCTCTGACTCCATGACAAGCCACCGTATGTTAGCTTTGCTCCACAGCTGCAGTGACAAGGCCTCCGGAAAGGGGCTGTGGCCGCGGATCGAAGCATACTTTTTCCCATCGCTCGGTGCCGAACACGGTTTGAATGGGGAAGGGTTGAGCAAGGTCTTTGACTCGATAGCTCGTGTTGCGCAGCATGCAGTCGTTGCTTATTCTGTCCTCGGTTCCATGTTTGCTCGAGAGGCAGTGCGAGGGCAGCGGCTTTACTCAGTATTTCAGTAGCTCCTGTACATGGATGTTCAGATCTGATCTGGGTCATGGCGCGCCGGACATGCCGCTGGGGGCTTCACCCCTGCATGACGGACAATGGCAGTGCGAGCAGTGCACACTTATCAACGAGGGAGGCGCTGTAGAATGTGCTGCATGCGGAGCTCCACGCCCTGCAAACTCTGGAAGCATGCTACCCCCAGGCGGGAGTTTCGGAGACCTACCCTCTGGGCTGGAATTGGTCACAGATTCACTCCATGGCTTTCTCCCGCCGACTGCAGCGATCAAATCAACAGAAGAATCTCCGATCCTCCCACCTCATGGGACTCAGAACTTCGGATCTCGAAACTTGCCGCCACAAGGCACCCTGAGCCCAAATGCCATGGCTGATCTGATGCCTACCCCAGCCTCGCAGCAGGGCTACCTTGGAGGCACGCCACAAAGTCTTGGCTATGGCGATCTTTCGCTGGGCGACGACCGGGACCGGGAGGCGAAGAAGAAAAAGAAGAAGAAGAAGGATCCTGGTGGTCCTGGCCCAAGCCAGGATGAAGACCTTAGCAGAACTCGGGAGGCGCAAGCTGCGTCGCCGTTGCGCCAAAGGGAATTACTTCAGCTCCCTCAGGAGAAGAGGAGGGAGCGCGTGCGCCCCAGTGAGGAACAGGACGATTCGAGCCTTCCAACCTATGTGCCGGCAGCCACGCGAGCTGGCGCCGCCCTGACTGGCAGTCTGGAGGGAAGCAAGGTCCTTTTGAGAATCCTGCGTGCTTACAACCTCCGGAATACCGACTTGGGAATCTTGCCCGAAGACGCCTCGGATCCCTTTGCGGTGGCGAGGATTGGGCCAAAGGACTTCAAGACCCACGTCGTTGAGAACAGCCAGTGGGCCGCAGATTCAGCAATCCTTCAGCTCATTTCTGCGCTGGCCGGTGCCGTTAGCTTCTTCGCAGTCCTAGTTATGGTTCTTAACTCCATCATTAGCCTGAGCACCGTTGATTTCAGTAGCCAGTAGCCGTCTCTCTCGATGGGTTACCTGTGCGTGCCGCAAGCTTGAGGTCTCAATCCCGTATGGAATTCACAACAGTTCGAGTTTACTTTGCAAGACGAAGAAGAGCCGAAGCTCCAGCTGGAGGCGCCGGTTTCTAGGGCCTCTCGGGAGCGGCTCTGTGCTTCCTGGAGAGGTCTTCAGCTCCAATCATTGGCACGCAAATGATAGCCTGGGGCGTCTTGACATCCCTATACGGAGCTTGACCCCTGGTGAAACACACACAGCCACTCGGAAATGCGTTCCGGCCAGTCATTCTGGCAAGTCGATCGTACACGTCCTCCGCCACGCGTTAATGTTTCCAAACTTAAGCGGCTACGTGTATCTGAGGTAGAGGAGATGCTGGACGAAGGCGATGTCGTGCGAGAGGACCCTGTAATGCTTTCCCTCGACAGATGGGGCCCTGCACTCTGCAGATCTTCATTGGAAAAAGTTTAGGACTGCTACACCTCCCGTGCAAGCAAGCCTTGGTCATGCAAGACAGGATCGCAAGCGTCCCCGTATTCAAGTTGAAGTGCAACTGTTATGTCCCGATCAGCTGCTTGGTGTAACAGCCAATCCAAGTCCTCCGAGCTCTGTTCAGATTCTAAGGTTGGCAAATCCGTCCTCAAGGCAAATCTCGTTCCTCAAAAGGAAGTGGTGGCTTCCTTTACGGCAGTCTTCGCTGTCTTGTGCTGCAGGCAGAAGCAATTCCAGCACAACTTGGCCTTACAAGAAAGCCGCAAGAAGAAGGAAAACATGGTCCCTTGGTCAAGGAAGTGTTTCTGCATGGCATCTTTCCCGGCGCGGCGATGTTACTCTGAGGTGCCACTGCCTTCCTTCAAAGGCCAGAGAGCACCCACCAACCCGGCCAAGATGCATCATGCAATAGACAGCTCATCACAGTTCATCGAAATTGGCGCGCGGCCGGTGGGCTTGTCTGCGGCACTATACCGGAATAGCTGAATAGCTCATATTAGCTCTGCAGACGTTGCTGCAGACAAGTGGAGTAGAGCGGAGAGGCGACGAGCCTGGAATGATTCGCGCGAGGCTTTGGGCCGGAAGCTCTGGCGCGACCTGATCACCAGTACAAAGTGGCAGAGATTGGCGAGGCTGGTGCAGCTCGGGTCAACGTTTCTCTTGCTAGCATAAGTAGGTTGTATATACGTGTCGAAGAATCGGGCGTGCAGCAGGCCGCAGGCAGTGACACTTTGATGACGGCTCTAGTTCACGCGGAGTTTGAGTGCAGGCGCGCAGGCTCAACGAGTATGAGTCTTTGGTCGCTTGGCATGCACAGAATTCCGGGGTCTGAGGTGATTTCAACTCTGCTTGAAGTTCTTTGTTTCTGTCAAAGATGAGGCCTGTCGTTTGGGCCAATATGATGCTCGGCCCATCTGTCGAGGAGACTGCAAGGTCCCATTGTAAATTGAGAAGGGGACTTGGGACAGCCGAGGACTACTCAGGGCCACCACCTTACTTCCCACGACAACAGATGATTGACAAGCGCCAGTGGAAGGATGATCCCTTCTTCGGCTGGCGTAGAGAGCTGAACCGCGCTGAGCACAAGATGGGCCAGTTGGAGGGCCCTGGCCCTGGCCCTAATTTGGAGCTCGAGGAGGTCGGTGAGGCCTGGAAGGGCGATCCCTTCCACGCCTGGCGGAGCCATCAGGGGCCCGGGCGGCAAGGGCCCCAAGAGGGCAACATCGAGCAGCTGCAGGAGGCCCGTGCGGCACGCAACCTGATGTCGCTGCCCTCCTTCTCGGAGGTGCCGGCCCGCCGATTCAACGACCACCGCGAGTACAGTGACCACGTTGCCAGGCCGCAGCCGCAATTAGCTGCAGGCCGAACAACGAACGATGCTCCGGAACAGCGCTGGAAAGATGACGCTTTCTATGGTTGGCTACCCGGGCGAGGGCCCATTGAGGAGGAGCAGCATCGGCTGCGTCGACCTTTGGAGCAGGCCCGATTGGCTCGCCTACCATCCTTTGCCGAGGGGGCCCCTGAGCTAGCAGGGGTCACCGGACGCGGAGTGGGGATCCTCACTCTTTGGATCAATGCAGCTTCTAACCTGGCATACAGCCACGGAAGCGGCTTGTACGGGACTCCTAGCCCATGTGTCAAGGTTTCCATGCAGGGTCAGCGTGGGCGAGCCAGCCATGCGAGGGAGAAGATGACACCGACAATTGCCAGGAACCGCAATCCGCAGTGGAATACCCCGGCAATGGTGTTGGAGGTGCATTCGGTCGCAGATGTGTTGCAGCTGGAAGTGCTTGACCTCGCCAATCCCAGAGTGGACGAGCACATACACCACTACTTCCTGGGCCGTGCGCAGCTACCCATTCAGCGCATTATCGCAGCAGTGCATAGATCAAAGAATCCCAGTCGGCCGCTGGGGCCTCAGTGCAGGCAGCAGCCGCAGTGCATTGACGATTTTGTCTCAGACTGTTGGTAAAGTTGATGCCCATGATGCAACCACTATCCTAGAGTCCTAGAGTAGGTGCCCTGTCCTCTCCCCTCTGTTTCTCTTCCGAACTTGGCTTGGTAAGGCTGCAACTTCGCGAGAGCTTGGAAGACTCGCAAGCGCAGGCTCAAATCGATTTCGAGTGCACCTACGAGGCCTATGACACTGATGCATCACCAGCCAGTCAAACCCTGAGCCCTCCAAGAGATCGAGATCGGTTTCAATCTCAGCTATCGGCAAGTCCACAGAGCTCGCCCGGCCAGTCAAAACGCCAATACTCAGACATGGGGGGCCTTGGCATTCTTTCCGTCCGCATCATAGCCGCGTACAACTTGGTGAATGCAGACACCGGCATCCTGGGCGACGTCTCGGACCCGTACGTGACCGTTAGACTGGAGAGCCAGAACGAGAAGCAACGAAAGCGAACACATACCATCAACAATGATCTGAACCCCAAATGGAATTCATCACCCTTCCTTTTCCCCATCCAGCATCAGGGTGGCAACTGATTGCACAGGCTTTTATCTCTTAGCTTGCTCTTGAGTCTGTTTGCACCCTGCCTTCCTGAAAGATGCACCTCGGTAGCCAAGGCATCCAGAAGACCAGCTGCTCTTAGAGGTCTACGACGAGGACATGATGGGCTCTGATGACTTCCTGGGCCGGATGAAGATCCCCCTGTATCGCATAATCCACGGCCGTGCAAACCAGCCGGTCAGAATCCGGGACCAGCTGCAGGACACAGATGTCGTTGGGAACGGTGGGTGATTTGCAGCTGCGAGCATCCCTTTCGAAACCTTTCACCGCTCGTCTAGCTGCAGCATGTGCTTGCCCTCAATCAGTTACCCGCTTCCGCCATCACTGCAGATCAACCAATAGGAAAAGTTGCAGCTAGCAAGCCGCAGTAGTTAGTTTTCTTTTTTGCCTGAGGACATTGAGACGGGTGAGCTGGAGTTGGAGATCGGATTCTCACCCGGGTAGCGGCTACGGTAGCGGATCGCAAAGGCGCTGAGGCAGCAACTCTCACGGGTTGAGCACTGCCAGACCAGCATGATTGTGAGCAAAGTCTGCTAATGTTTCGGCTCGCGAATTCATTTCGTGAGCACGGCTGCTTGGCAATTTCTGCACGGCAGCCCACAGAACTGCCTCTGCTGGCTGGAAGCCGAGTGGCCTGAGTTTCCGCAGCACCCCAGGCTACGAGTTAATGACCGCAAACGGACCAAAAATGACTCGAATTAGATTGGTGTTTTGATGACGCAGAACTGCTGTTGAGGCGCTTGCAGTTTTTCCTGCCCTGGTGCTCAGTGCCATCAGATGCATGACAGCTGGTATCTCAGAACCCGGCTTGATGAGTGCTAAGCTAAGGGTTGAAGGCTTCAGGTAAGGTGGGCGGGCTCCAGGCATCTCCACCTTCACGATCGAGGACAGGTAGGGAATTGCGGCGTGGAAGTGCGTGAGCTCATGTTAGTAGCTGACCTGCACCCCGTCCCGTGACCAACAGAAGGCTCTTCCGATTCAGCCTCCGCGCCTACAAAGTCACGGTGCACGTGGTCGCTGCCTGATGCAGCTTGTGGATGTCGCGACGAGACAGAGTTCCTTGCCATGGACGGGAATCTGCGTTTGTACTTGTACCGGAGGTGGGCAAGTCGCGATCTCAAGCTGACGTGGGTGCTTGTTGGGGATCATACCTGCGGCTCGTGTAGTGGGCAGTAAGCTGAACAGAGCAGCTTGCAACTTGCAAGTCCCTAAGGCCAGTATCGGGAGGCCGGGCAGTCCGGGGAGAGGCCTCTTCAAGGCCTGTGTGCTTCCATGGTCAATTTCGCAGCAGCCACAGGCTGGGAAGGGACAGCAGTGGAAGAGTATGCCGGACACCCGGCCGCATGCTGATCGGTGGCATGTTGAGGACGCTCACGCGTGATGCATGCCGGCTTAGATCTGCATGCTAACTTAAATGCGAGTCCGAAAGGGCATGTGCACGGCAATTGTTAGGGGAGAGGCCGGGAGAGGCCTTTAAAAAAGCTAAATAGGCATCAGAAAAAACTAAATAGGCATCAAAAAAA
>CAJNJA010006576.1:0-16797 GCA_905231915.1 Symbiodinium necroappetens
TGCCATTACTACTACTACTACTACTACTACTACTACTATAACTACTATTATTACTACTACTATAACTACCATTACTACTACTACTACTACTACTACTACTACTACTACTACTACTACTACTACTACTATCGCCACTACCACTACTACCACGGCCAATATTATTATTGCTAGTGCGAATACTAGTACAAGTACTAGTACTGCTAGTGCCACTAGTACTGCTTTTACCACCACTAACTGTGACGACTACTAGGGTCACGACGACGATTACTGGTAGTACTGGCACGGAAGTGCCTCGCATGCCGATGACAGGGACAGGGCATATGATGCCAACCGAGAGGCTTTGCCGTGGAAACCTGTTCACTCAATCGACGGCGCTCGTAGTCTGACCTGTGCCAAGAATTGAGGCTGCCTGAGCTGACCGCCATTGACCGGTTGTGTTCTCCAACCACTCGGTCAACTCAGTGTCATGCTCTGCACTGCAGGAATTTGCTGCTGGCTGGCCTGGCAGCCTCAAACTCTGCCAAACGCGAGTCAGCATGCCTGCTTCCAGCATGTGGAGTCTTCAGAATCGAGGCAGATAAAAGCTGCTTCAACCATCATTTGGAAGGGCTTGCGAACCAGCAAAGCTCACACAACTATTCTGCGCAGTGCTTCATGCTGCAACCGCAGGTGTCGGTGCAGTGTGGTGGTCACATGGAACATCTACGGTTGTTTTGACGGCTTTCGGGTTGGTTTGGGTCGCTTTCGTCTGCAATGGTGGGTGGGTCTCGGCTGTGAGCTGTTGGCCGTGTACCAGGGTTGGGGCCTTTCTGCCCTCAAACTCAAAACCACTTTAAGAGTAGCAAGGTAATAATTAATAAGATTGATGGCAAACTTCGTAGCATATGCGGTTCCTGCTGGAGTGTCCGATTTGGGTTGAAGAAGACATTGGATGGGACATGCTCTTTCAGTGATCAGGCATCGCGACCACGACTCATTGAACCGTACACCTATTCGGAAACTTTCCGACTTTGCCAGTCACAAGCCCGTTCATTCCCTGACAGAAGCTCGAACGCCCCGAGACGAAGGTCCAGGGCGTATTCGCAAGCCAGCAGACCAGGTTGGCAAGCTTCGTCTGCGGAGGACTATCTGAGGAGTCATTGTGGTTGGAAGATGGGTCCCCTTCGAAGTTTTGCGTTTGCGCACGGTGCAGCCCTGTCTCATGATTCGAATTTCTCTTTCGAAGCCGAAAACACTATGTCAACCATGACTGCCGAGGCAGCTCGCGCCCTCTTAGCCTTTGCTCTGCGAGATGCTGAAGTACCCAGTCCTCTCCGCGGGCAGTGGGACCTGCCGCCCGCTTCCAGGCCAGGAAAACAGGATCCTGCAAAGATCTGCACGAATGTGTCTGCGAATCACGACCATTCAATGATCGGCATGTCAAACTAGACCCACAGCTCTTGTTTGAAGCATTTTGAATCGCTCATGCTGTTCTGAATCTGTAAAGCACTTCCCCAAATCTCAATCTTCTCTTCGCTGCCTTGTCGACGTCGTAGGCCTCGCCAGGCAGGGCGCCAAACTTCAGCCGAATGGAACCGGCACCGAGACCTTCCATGGAGGCTAGACATGCAAGTCAGAAAAGGCTGCTCAAAGCGAAAATGTCCGTATGTGTGAGTTCTTGCCTGCAAAACGCTCCGCAAACACTGCGTCGAGGGCTGGTGGCCAAGGGCTGCAGTCGACACCTCAGCACGCAGGCACGGCCCTGGAGCAACAGCTCTTGTGGCCTTAGTATACGGAAGCATACGGAAGCCCTGTTTAAGCACGGGTGCTAAAAGTAGAATAGGTGCCAAACCTTTGCACACACGCCTGATGTATCAGTGCCAAGGCCAGGATGCCGATCGGTCCGATAGCTTTGCAAAGCCCCGAAGAGCACCTTTGACAGTCAAGTTCCGTGAAATATGAGCATGATCGCGTTCTGGGCTGCACACATGACGAGAACATGCGCAGTTTTTTGCTTGCAGCCGGCTTGCGTTGCCAACAAACGCCTCGGCCACGGACAGGTTACTGAGCAGACGGAAAGACGAAACAGTTCTCCCTCTCAACGGCATTGTATCTTAGACTCTTTAAAGAAGAGGAGCACCGCCTTTGAATGGTTCAACACAACAGTGACAACACTGTAAGCACAGTCAAACTGTCTAGCAGCATGAGCTTTACGGATTTTGCAAACGAAAGCAGCAAGAATGTTGGCGGTTGATCGCCGGACGTGACATAGATGGCATTGCACCAAACACTACTGGCGTTCTCTCCCCTGTGAAAGACTGATCAGGGGTCGCAAGATTTTGATGCTTGTCGGTCAGTATCCAGAAGTGGTGCTGCGCTGCGCTGTGTTCGATTACATGAACACGAATGTGGTGTGATGCTGAGCACTACTTGCGTTCCAGCAGCTGCCAGGCTGCCTCGTCTGCGTCCGCTGCCGAGGCGGCTGGCACGCCGAATGCTGCGATGATGCGCACAGCATCTGTGAGATCCTTCGAAAACTTTGAGGTGAAGAACGAGGGGCAGGGGAAGTGTCTATAGGAAACTCTTGCATCGGACGCTGTTGGCTCATGGCATGCATAGCTGCAAGGGTGAACCGAAGGGTCTGCAGTTGCCCCACCGGTCTCAGGGCAGCTTTGGCAGCAAAGCAGCCAGAAATTGAAAAGAACATGCAAATCTTCTTGGCACCGAAATGTGCGACTTGACGGACAGTTGAGCGCGATGTGCACTACTGCAAACGTACGATAATATAAGCAGCTTTGCAGCACAAACGGCGACTTTCAAGTGCTGCTTTCCCTGCTTCAAATTGTGATTCATGTGAGGAATTGTGGAGCCCCTCGGGGCAACCAAAAGACTGATGCTTCGTTCAGTTGCCGTGTTTCGCCCCTTGGGCTCCTCCTGGAGAATCTTCTTCCAGTGACATCTGCCCGCCTCGAGGCCGTCGAAGCTTACAACCTGCTCGAGTTTTCAGATCTCCGCTGAAGATCGTCTCTTCCCGTTACAGGGGAAGCGGCTTGCAGTTGTTTTGGGGCACACGTTAAAATTATTTCATGCGCACCTCCGAGCCATCCGACCCGGAGCGTGTCCTGCCAGGAGGGGGGACGACAAACGCACATCAGCTCACTCTGATGCGCGGGAAATCCCAGCAGCCTATGACTTTCGATTTGCATTTTGACATCTCACCTGGCCTGGGTCGCACAGCGTCCTCGGTATCCTCGGCCTTGGGCGTATCACTTTCACCTCGGCGTCACCATGATTCACCACTTCGTGACAGGATCCGTCCAACCTCATTTCACAGCTGCAACCGATCTGGCATCCGCTGCTCTTTTCCTTGCACGTGTCGCGTGTTGTGCCGTAGTCCCACCAAGCAAACTACAAACCATGAAGTAAGGCCTTCGTAGCTGGCCCGTTCAAGGTTTGACGACTTATGCCAACGAAGGCCAATCGGTGAAGCCGGTGTGAAGACCAGACGTCGACACAGCTGCTGCATGTGGGTCGACTTGCTCGATTCCCTTCCAAACTCCCTCATCCAATTCTCTTTCAAGGATGCTGTTTTAAGTATCTGGGGAACTGGGGGGCTTGGCTTTCTTTTTTCGCTCAACACCCAACCAAAAGGCATGCTACTCTCCATGGGCCCTCGGCACCTACATGTTCCTGTCAATTGCTGTCGGCTGTCGGCTTTCTGCTTGCAACTTCGGGCCCACTTGCTCGCCTCGGCTGGGCTTTCAACTCAGCCTTTTCAAGGGGCGTGCATCGTTCTGGTTGCCCCCACCCCCCGCACTCCCTTTGGGGCTAGAAGCCTGTGCCAAATCCATCGATTCTCCCACGCCGGTGTTGCCACTGGCCATTGCCACATGGATAACCGTGGTCATTCTAACTGCAGTCGTCCGGATCGTAATCACTCAAAACAGCACGGACTATCATCCGCCGGATCTTCATTGTCTCCCTGACCGTCGGTCTCAAGGCCTTCTGGCCCTGCACAAAGCGGTCGCGGAGCATGGTTGACAAGGCGTTGAAACTTTGCAGGGGTTGCACGCCCTTTCTTTCGCCTGCGCTCGACGCCCTGTGGCCGTTTGCCCCAACTTTTGCCGACTGTGCTGTGACAACTCGCTGTAACAGTCTGCAGAGCACTGGCGTTGTGCAAGATCAAGCATCTTGTTGCCGCAATGTCCAAAGGCGGCTTCTCGTCAACCCTGGTTGAAGGGTTTCGCTACTGTGAAGGTTTATGCATGACTGATATCGATATCCTCATTTGGTCTTTCGCAGTGAAAGTGCTACGAGATGCTACCAGTATCAGTCATATTATTACCAAGTGCTCCCTGTACCCCCATGCTCCCTGCCACTAAAGTCTTGGTTTACAGTGGGGTCTGCGCAGCAGCAATCGTACTAGCCCAGCCTCGTACTAGCCCAGCACTGGGCTCTCTGCAAAATGGCTTGGCTTCAGTGGGGCTTGGGGCGGAGGGGGTGGTATCCCCCTCCGCCCCATGTACGTCCGCCAATGAAAGAGTGGCAAGGTTGAAACAGCAGATAGTCTTTCAGCTTGCACCACGCACAATCCAAAGCGGTTTGGTTGCTAGTGGTGGTAGGAATAATTGTAGTTAGTTGGTTAGTTAGTTAGCTAGCTATAGACTCTAGATCCTAATCGGCCCTAATCCAGAGTGGCTCAAGGATTCCAAGCCTCCAAGGCGCGGCACTCGAGTTGGCACAATGCCGAAAGCGTATGCACCGATGCGCGCCATCTTGTCTTGGCCCCGCTGCTTCAAACTGTATTGTGATCTTTGTCTCAGAGTTTTGGAGAACGCAACTGACGCAACCACGTGGTGTTCACGTGTCTCAATGCCACCGCGCGGCCATCTGCGTCCATCTCTACACGAGTGATGTCCCATGCCGATACACAGCCGCGAAAGGAGGGAGGATACCTCGGAAGTTTGCATCCGCTTTGCTTCAGCTGCAGGAGCGATGTTGCGACCTCCGGTCATATCCCCACCTCGTGTCCGGACGTGTTCGGGGCCCATAGGCATTATAAGCGCTCTTTTCGCTCCCTCTGGGCCAAGCTTCAGCTTCTGCAACGGCAACCGTAACCCACTCGCATCCTTTCTTCACTGGGCTGCTCCTTTTCCATGTAGAAGTGCTTGAAGCTCCACTCCATGTGATCTCGCCGACGGGACCGCACCCTCTTGTCGAAGAGCACTGCCGTGCGATCCTCGAGGGTTGAGTCAGTCAGTGAAGCAATTCAGTGAGAGAGTTTCAGGATCCTTGCCATTCACCCACCGACTAGTACAGGATGATGCCCTGCAAGCCCTGCCGGTCATGGTGGGTCTTCGCGTAACGCTCTTCCGCAGTCAGAATGCCTTCAACTTGGCCTCGGCTTTGGGCATTGAATAATCGAAACATCATAGATTCATCTTTTCATCTCTTCTCGATGCAACACAAGCAGGCGGGTCGACGCGCTGCTTCACCAAAGGACGTGCAACTGTCATGTCACTGGCTGTTGTGGCCAGGCGGCAGAAAGCATCGAAAAAGGCAGGAGCATCATCTTGTTCATCCTTCTCATGCAGGCTAACAGCTACATGTCCCATGCCTCTTTACCGGCTTTCGTGCCCCAACTGAACTGACACATCGAGATGATGGAGACCAGCAGCAAAGCACATATCCCTGCTCAGTGCACGCTTTACGATTCTGGCTGCAGCGGGTATTGCAGAAATGTCCTGAACATCGACGGGAAGAACACCCGACCTTTCAGCCCGAATCCTTGCCGTGCTTTGGATAATCGCATGAAGATTAGTTCCGCCGATGGAGACCAATGTAAGCGAGGCCGAGCTGCCGGCTCCGGAAGCTCGTGACCCGGATGCTCTGTGCGGCTCCTTCTAGAGCGGTCCTCCAAAGCGGCTTCTCTCTGAAATCTGTTTTGGCCATGGAATCAGCGAAGTCAAGGCTTTTTCCGTACGAAAGGGCAGCACTTTAACATGCGGCGGTCCTTGACCTGGAACAGCTCCCAGCTTCCTCCCCATCGTTAGCTCCGACTCAGGCTACGTATGGGCAGAAATTAGGTGCCCTCCCCACATCACAGGCCTATCAGCGATCGGTTTGCACGGATCCGGCCATTTGCTTCGGCCGCAACGAACCCACAGTGGCTGCGCAAGGCCACGAGCCCATTCTCCTTCCAAACATCAAGCTGTCGACCGCCAAATCAGCAAGCCCTTGCTAGGGATGGTCCTGGAGCAAAACTTGGAAGACAGATCCATCGGAGGCAGATACTCCTGGCAAAGCTCTGATCAGCACAGTCAGGAGATTCGAAACCTTATCCTCAGCCCCATGTCTCCTGATGCGTGCACGTCGCCGTTTTTGTCCACCGTCAAATACTTTCCAGTATGGGACTTCAAGTAGATTGACTCACTGCCAGAGCGCTCCACCTCGAACTTCTCTGGCTCTTTGATGACCTTTGTGCAGACAGACACAAGGCTTCATGTCAGTAGACAGCGGAAAGCAGGCATTACACACAGGAATGCGGCACCGGCTCTTGAGTGCAAGTTCGTGCTCCAACTTTCTATGGGTTTCGGTCGGTCGAACCGTCAATCTCTGACTGTCCTTTCACATCACGCTTCAGCCGTTCGTGCAAACAGCACTTGGCTGCGAGAGCAATGCCACGTGGCCGAGCTCGAAGCACGCAGCTCTTCGTTTGATTCGGCTTTGATGTGTTTGCCATTGTGACCTGGACATGGAAGTCTTGATGTTGGCAAGGCTGATGGAAAGGGTCTCCATGCAAAGAAGAACTGCGTATGGACAAGTGATGAGCGAGTTCTGCCAAGATGCATTTGAAGGCCACGTGCACTTGTCCGGCAGTGAGCGGATTGGTCGGCTTTCGTTCTCCTCCGTGGCAAAAGGTTCAGTGTGGCAGCGCTCTTGCAGAATTCGGCCTCGCAGGACCGCTCCAGCTTGGGCCTGGGCCTGGGCACTTTCGAAGAAATCGAATCGCAGAAGCATCCGTTTGTTGAACGCAGCGCAGGCCCACTCAAGGGGTCCATCGGATTTGGGTTCGTGTACCAAGCATTGCCGGCCTCGTCATAGCCCCCACCGGAGCGTCCCGCACCTAGGCGGCAGTAAGGAAAGCTTCGAACATCCACGGGGGCCTTGCGGCCTTGCCTCGTCCGCCTGGACCAGCATCACCCAGCCGCCGTCGCACCATGCTTTTCTGGATGTGCTTTGCTGTGATTTGCTGCATGCTGCATGGAGAATTTCCATATGTAGTGTAGATAAACAACTGCATTGAAATTGGTACGTGGTTCAGAGTATTGACCGGAGGCATCACCGTCTACAAACTCTTTTGGATCGGCAGGACGTACTCTCCCTTCCCCGTTACAAACAGGACACCGGCATGCACCATGCTTGAGTGTTTGTGACCACACTTTTGCCACGGGTATCGCATAAAACAACACCAATACCAGCATCACTTTGTGAGCTGGCCGATTGTCATGCATGGTCCAGCCTGTGATCTCAGGATCTCGGCATCATGTCGTCCTTTGACGAGCACTATCTTCCAGTCAGTCCGTGATCAGCCAGAAATCAATGAAAGCACTGCACTGGACCAGGAATACCTACCGGGCAACATTACTCTGTAAACATGTCTTGATGTTGCCCCGAAGAAGATATCTGTCATCCTCCGCAGCGGGATCAAGCCATGTAAATGATGTAACAAGTGTTCCACACACAGCAGGATCTCGACTGGGCAACATAAGGGCC
Source organism: Symbiodinium necroappetens (assembly GCA_905231915.1). Taxonomy (NCBI): domain Eukaryota; class Dinophyceae; order Suessiales; family Symbiodiniaceae; genus Symbiodinium; species Symbiodinium necroappetens. The sequence goes on from CAJNJA010006576.1 coordinate 7,756, forward strand.
TTAACCGGTCTGAAAAACATGGCCCGTTTATGGCATGCATGAAAAGTGGGCATTGTGCCATACTGTACCAGGACACCCGCAAGGTCGCAGTGCGAGAACATGACTCACCTTATCAACGCTCCACCTTCGAACATTGGCTGTAGGATGCAAGCCACAACCATTCGCGGGAACCGCTTCAAAAGGAGCTACTTTGCTCAGGTGTCATGCTGTGTTATGTGCAGAAGTCTGTGGGTATTCGGACAACACTCGATGGACAAGCATATGTCTCACTCTCAGCAGACAATCTTCTGCAAGTGCACGAATTAAGTGTGGTCCTGGCCACAAGGCCTGAGTCACTTTCGAAGCGATCATTGAATCATTGGTCTGATAGAGTGGCAGGTTTCGGATTACACTTTCTTAACTCATCGATCGGACGATATCGCTGAACCGCAATCGAAGCTCAACCTCTGCACTCAAGGCATTGCAGTACACTGGATTGAGTTACATAAGATTACGAATCACTGAATTGAGATATACCTTGCTTGAATTTACATAACAGCCTTCCGACATGCATGCAGGCTGCATACGTATGTACACACACAGATCTACCTACCTACCTACCTACCTACCTACCTACCTACCTACCTTCCTTCCTACCCACCACTCACCGACCTGCCTGCCTGCCTGCCTACATACGTACACCTTGCAAACATACAAGCACACAACAGCATAACAACTACGCACACAACACGTGGTGTTTCTCATGCGCTCGCCTATGCAGGTGTGTATAATATCACTACAAATATGAGCATTTCCTTGCTGTGTCTGTGTGTGTAACGGCACGAGAAAGGAATCACAAGATCCGGTGTGTCCAGCAGCATCACCAACGACCCGCTGGATGGAAACTTCATGAACTTTCCATACGCGGCATCGTTTGCAAACTTCGATGGCTGGTCACTGTTGCCCTTGCTGTCGCTTCGGTCCCAGGCCTAAGGAATCGATCCCATCTGGGATCAAGGTCCCTGATACTCGACTGGATCAAGCGCTGGTAGTCTCGGTTGATGGGGTAGCACGAAGACATCTCAGCTACAACATTTGCGAACTATACAGCAACATTCTATGAAGGGGCGGATAGAAACTTGCAATCCTGTGCCAGGCTGCAACCCATCACGTAGCCTGCCTCGCGTTTATGCATCGGCTCTTCTTGGTAAAAATTAGGTAGTAAAGCAACCTCCACGCAATTTCACATGGTCGGCCGCATGCAACAAGAACTTCAAGACCTTGCATGAACTGGCTCCAGGACCTGAAACATCCGCTTGCTTGAAACAAGAAAGTCGGGAGTTGGCTGCCACGCAGCTCAGAAGCCTTCTGACTCATACCGTTCGTCTGCTCAGCACGTCCGCTTGTCGGCTTTGGTTTCTGCCAGCTGCATGCAATGCTGGAGCAAGGCGTTGGCCTGCAGGGAACTTTTAGGGTTCGGCGTGAGGCGGTCCGGAAACTTGATCGTCGATTAAGCATCGCAACGGTGGCGACCGACGCAGTACCAACGAGGGCAAGCTCGAATTCCGAGCATTAAGCCTAGCGAGTGGGTCGTCTCCAAGCTGCCAGGTGGCCACAATCAACTCCGGCGCGAGAAGCTGCATGAAGCTTTGCCAGGAGACTTTGCTATCCTTGGACTCGCATTGGACCTCTCTGTGGCGAGGAAACGCGGTCAGAAGGCCGACAGTCTATAAAGTCAACCCAGAGGCTGGGCTGACTTCACTAATGGTGAGGCTGCAGACCTCGGAGTCCTTGGTCACGACCACACGTACAAGCAGGCACGTAGCACATCGGGCTTGGCATCATGAGCTCAAGCCGCCACAGCTCAACACGGTCTAGGCCTAGGCGTTCTTCTGCTGCTCAGTTGCAGGTCCATGCCCGAAGACCTTATGTCACAGCCCGAGGCGGGAGTCTGCAGAGTAGCAGTCCGCCCGTCTGCCCCTGCCTTGGCCAAATCCGTGTGCCCAATGAAGCCATCCTGCTCTGCTACTTGCTTGGACACTCTCAACAACACCAGAATTCTGAACCTGAAACCTTTCAGGGCACATAGCTTCAAGCAAGCATGCCGGTTCAGAACCGGGGTCGTGAACCTTCGACACATCCGATGTCCTTGTCAGTGTCCAGGATCCGAAACGTCACCTGGGAAGCCCGAAAGAATGAACCGCGCGGTGTAATGTCGCAACGTCTAAGGTCTCAAGCCAGGAACCGCAAAGCAAGTGAAATCTGTAGTCAACGCCTTTTCAGAAAACGGGCCCAAGCATCGAAATTCCTTACACATGCTGGTGTCATTGAACTTAAAGGCCCGCGTAAATCAGCGACAGGCACGCCAAGAATGTTGGAGTCGCAGCGGATGTCATCTGAAAGTGTCACTGCCAAGAAGGCCCGATAGCTGATGTAGCCTTACATGCGTCTGTGCCAGAGCATCTTTTGTGTTGCGAAGCTTCGGCACTCGAGGAGCAGCAGAAACTCTGGGCTTCCGTGCCATCTCGGTTCAAGTCCATCGCCTCCTTGGCCACAAGGTAACGTAGCTCAGGCTACAATGCGGACCCTACTTCGTCAAAGTATGAAAGTTCAAAGTGCGGTCATGTGTGAACGGCTTGCTCGTGTGGACATGACTTCGCGCATCAAATCACAGGAACTGAACTGCTGCCAGGGGGTCGAAAATCTCGTCCAAGTCGTCAGGCAACCTCCCATCACCTTAGCTTTCTGTCTTTTCGAACCGCAAACCACAGGATGCCGAGCAAATATGAGCAGTCACACGGAAGCAGGAGTGGGCAAGAGATGCAAGGGCTCAGCTACAAGCGCAAGCTGTCCCAATGCTGCCATCTGCCAAGGAGCTAAAGACTTTCTGGTTGTCCTCCAAGGCCGAAATGGAGAGTTCTCCGTAGCCATGCAGATCTGCGCGACGTGCTGAGGGGGAGGGGACGCGGATTGACGCGGAACCTAGGGCCTGGGAAAGGGGTAGGAATCTAGGCTGCCCCGAGTCTACATGGAAGGCGCTAAGTTCTCCTGCCGCTGACAATGAAGGCTTTACTCTCTTGCCGCCACCACTGTGTTCCCCCGGCCTAGCATTCGGAAAGCCAAACTGGCCGCTTCAGAAACCTGACAAGGCAATCGTCCGTGGCTTCCCAAACCCGCTGAGTATTCGAAGCTGCAACTCGCAGTCAAACGAATGCAGTCAAACGTTGCGCAGTTCGACAGGTGCCAAAACAATAGCATCCTGCTGGTGCTCTCACCTGCCAAGCCCCGCTGCCCTCTCAGGCCTCGCTCACATGAACCATGATCAAGCGAGCCACTCGCTTCCTGTGTTGTCCCGTCAATTTGCAGGTATATGGGTGCTGTAGCATCCGGTTTCAAGCGCAGCCGAGCAAGTTGTCAATAAGTGCTTCTGCAGCTCAGGCACAGCATCGGCTCCTGCATGACTTCACGGACCTCACAACACAAGCTGGCAACGCTTGGCAAGGCCTGCGTTAGATTCGAAGGACGAGCAGCAAACCTTGACACACCTTCTCTCATGCAGCAGGTGGACTGTGTCAGGCAGCTTGGCGAGCATTTCCGCCGCCTGGTCTCGCTCCACGGACGACAGCCTGAGTTCATCACTTCAGGCACGACACATTTTGTGGCTTGGCCAGCCACGCTGACTCCTGTGTGCTCGACTTCCGCACGGGCTCTGCCTTTCTGTTATCCGCTCAGTTCTCTCGCATGCTCCTGCTCTCGGGGTTCGATGTCGCGTCAGAGGACATATCGAAGCTGGCTTCGCTCCAACCAGCTCTCCTCTAACCTCAAACTGGCAGGGTAGCAACCCCAAAAGCTCCTTTTCTGTTCATCCATGCGTGCGGCGGGCTTGAAGGCATGCCTTGCGAGGAGGGCTTGGCAGCTCGTCCATGCCGGCACATATGATGAGCAAACGAATGCCACGGCCTAAGTCCACCAGATATACTGATGGTGAAACCGACGGCATCTCTCATCATCTATCACTCCGACTGCTGACCTGAAGGGGGGCGGGGTTTTCTGACCGAAACCTGATTTTGCAAAAGGCGGCCGGCCAAGCCCCTCCCCGGCCCAGCCCAACCAATTCAAAAAACAGGTAGGGAGGGAGGGAGGGGGGAAACTCAACCCACACCGGGTCTCTGCTGCGCATGGGACATGACTGCTCTGGCCGCTCGAATTTTTCTCTTTGTCGGCATTGCGAAGATTCAGCAGTCCAAGCTCTCCAGGTGAGTTTCAACCAACCAGGCGGTTTCAAGTGCACTGTCGAACAACTGGATTCTTCGAGACATATGTGCCATGCAACCGCTTGTGAGCCATTGCGAGGCTTGGTGCGGAAGATAGTTTTGGAGGGCGTATATCAACATAAAGGGAACTTCCCTCCGCTTGAACTTCTGGCATATGCAGGCATGCTCGGTAAGGCCGGTAAGGCATCTTCCAAGCCAAGGAATCGCGTGGCCGCGGCGAGGAAAGGTGTCCGCAACATCCAACCACATGACAGGCATGCCGCAGCCACCCCAATATGATATGATCTTTTCGGGGAGAATTTTGGCCCGGATTGCACCGGAAGACTGCATTGCCGGGGAAGGGCGTGGGGCTGCAAGGGGACTGCAGTGTGAGTCTGCCAACTCAAGGATGTAGAAAGAAGCACTGAAGAATGAGAAGATCCAATTTCTTGCTTGACCACTAATATTAAATTAGTTGTCACGGAAAATTAGGGCTTAGTATTGCCGGAGGGGGGGCGGGGGGGCAACCTTTGGGTGTTTGGAAGAGATCAATGTGGAGGGCAGACCATATTCACCGGGAAAGCCACCAGTGTAGCGTAGTGCAGCTGTGTGTCTTTCGCTCCAATTCGTACCCATCTGTGTTGAATGGGTGCTTCAAAGCCTCCTTGATGGTAGGCCTCGTCACCAGCAAGAGTGGAACGTGGTGGATGAAGTCAATGTGCTATCCAGCCCTTCTGGTCCCAAGTCTCGAGCGTGTGAGAACTCTGGCTCCATGAACGCATGGAAAAGCACATGACTGACAGAAACTTGGCATTCGGGGAAGCGGGTCATTCAGGAGCGTCTTGCTATATCTGGCTTCAGTGATGCCTGCCTCGCATGCCGGTCATGCTGAAGCATTTGCATCAGTAGATCAGCAGCGACTGGAGAAATGTTGTACCTGAGAAGTCAGCCGACATCAGACCTACAGATGCAACAAATATTAAAGCCATTAAGGCCCCACTTCAAGCAGTTTCAGAATGCAAGCTCTGTCGGGATGCGCGGTGACAGCGGACAACACGCGTTCCCGAAGCATCTGGCGGACTCGTATTTCGCCTGGGCAGCGGCGACCCATCAGAATGAAGTCTGAAATGCTTCTGCGGTGTCGCAGGAATTTGTGGCCTAAGCAGCTGCCGACAAGCCGCGCTTCACTGTGGCTGGGGAGATGTCGTCGAGAAGCGGAGTTCCTGTCTGCGGCTTCTGGACATTGTTTCCTTGATTTTGTCGCAGTCCTTTTTCATCCAATGCTGCATGGTTTGTTTTAATTCTGGATGTGTGTTTGCTATTCAAGCGAATGTTATCCTTCTTCTAGGGTTTCGCATCATTGGTTTGGGGGGTCAGGGGTATGGAGGCCAGTGTGGATGCAGAAATCTTATCCTTTCAGGGATCGTTTGTCAAATTTGGATTGACTGTGGAAATATGGATCGCTGTGCTTCCACCTGATTGTGGAATCCATGTCTGAAGTTGCCATCGTAGAATGCGGCTCCAATGACATCTAAGTAATCGTGACTGCCTCTGCCAACATTCATTGAGTTCCCATTGCAACTAAGCCATGAGGTCTCCTACTGCCGTTGTATATAAGCATGACGCTCTGATAGCTGTGCACCTCCCATGCAGAAATGAATGAATTTCACTGTGCACATGCCCACTCTGCTCGGGTCGTTTGAACGGTAGATCGACTTCTCTGGGCAGATTCAATGGACTGTGCTAGATGCGGCTGCTCCCACTCACATGCACAACAGGTGCTGCCCCATCTTCGTTCAAAAACTTGCCAAATTCAGTCTGAAGTGCTTCGAACACAGTCGGAGTGGTATATATGATCCCGGTGCGGCCGCTTCCCCCCAATGGTTGGTACCCGCTCGCCCCCGCCCCACCGCCCATGTGGTGTGGTGTGGTGTGGTGTGGTTCGGGTTTGGGTCTGCTTGGGCCGGGTTGTTTCATGACCGTGGTGATCATGATCATGAACGTGATAATGATAATGATGATCATCATCATCATCCTGTTTCTGTTCCTTCCTTCAACATCCTTCAACTGTCACAGGCCCCAGGCCTGTCAGGAACGCGACGCTCGTGATCGTTGGATTGTGAATGCCCTCATGTCGGAGTCGCGGTTGGAAGTGTCCACTGTCACTAGGACCACTAGGATCGGGTGTGTTTGGGACGAGATCCTCGTGACGGTTTTGGAGCTGCCATGTGGGAGAAGTGCGCACATTACGACCCGGGCAAGCTGGCGGGGGAGAGCGTTCTGGTCCCTTCCCCGCAAAGTGCGGACAGGATCCTGTTCCAGAGGAGGGAGAACGGGGACTAAACTCCGAAGCTCAAGGCCCAAGCCGTTCCAGGCGGGAGGGGGGATGATCACACGCAGAATCGATGGGGGGAAGCCCTAAACCAAACCACCCAACCATTCCACAGGGAAGCTTAAGGCCCAAGCCGTTCCGCAGGGGAGAGGGATCACCCAATGTGGGGATACCATTGGCTATGAGGGCGGGGAGGGGGAGGGTCCGCCGGGGCGCAAGGTACACCAGTCTGTCTATCGCTGTATCTCTCGCTCGCTCTCTCTCTCTCTCTCTCTCTCTCTCTCCCTTCTTCCCTCGGGCATAGAGGGCTNNTCTCCCTCTCCCTCTCTCGCTCTCTCTCTCTCTCTCTCTCTCTCTCTCTCTCTCTACCAGGCAGGTGAGGAGCACAGGGCGGTCTTACCCTGGGAGTGTGCGTGCGCGCACCCGCGGCCGTCTTTCCCCCATGGGTTGTTTCCACAGCGGGCTCAGCTATACAGGAAGGAAAGATCGTGGCCGCCCTTTGACAAAGAATGGCAGTGGGTATCAGGCAGGGGCGCAGCAACAGAAAGCGTCTATCAAAACATGTAAGGCCGCGGCCAGAGTCTAACCAAGAGCTTGTTGTGCGTCCCCATATCATAGGAGGGCTCGAAAGGGAAAAGGGGGTGAAGGAAAAACATGCTTTGGTTCCCCCGGGCCTGTCAAGGTTTGTGCGAAGTCGAATTGGAGCCTTCAGGTCCCCCGAATTCCTGTCACTGGTTGCTTCGGAAAGGTGGAATAAAAGAAGCCGGGATTGTAGGCCAGTATGGGCCTTGTGGTCTATCTCTCTCTTGCTTTCTCGCCGCCAACTAACAAGAAGCACTGCTGCACAGGAAAGACTAATGCGACGATCCTGACTCCTCATCGGCCAGGCTTAAGTTATGAAAATAAGTGGAGCGCCTTGTGAGCCAATGTTGTGCATGCATGTTCGACGGACTAGCATTATTTGCATGCTGGCCGCGTGCCTGTCAGCATTACGAAGAGGACGACGCCGCAACTCCAAACATCGCCTGGAAATCAAGCATGTGACTTGGCTCAAGATCTTGTCCCTGGAAACTGAAGCACTGGAAGAGCTTTAAGACGGCTTTAAGACTTTTTAAGACTTTAAAAACAGAGCCAAGAGGGGGCCTACAGTACCTGGCTTCCCTCTCTGATTTTATTGTAGGGGTCTGGGCCGGTGCTCATCTAAGCGTGACTGCACGGCCTTCAGGACCATAAACGCCACTCCAGAACTCTGGCGCCATGTAGGCCTGAGAACAGGCGGCCCCTAGCAACATAAGGAGACATCGGCTGTTCTTCTCGTTTTGCATGTCGACACTGGGACAGGGATTCCAACTGTGATCTTAATCCCCTGGCAGGTCAGCAGCTCCAACTCCAGCACAAGCGGCCGTAGTGCCAGAAACGCGGTGCTTCCGATGCATGTCAAAAGCGCTGCTCAGCCCTAGGTCCACCATCCTTAGTTTCATGAAGCCACCAGCACAGGGCTCAACGTCGGTTCTGAGTAGACTGGCCTAATTGGCAGAAACCTCGCTGGCCTGAATACTTGCAGTGCACATTGAAGAATCGTTCGGGCAGCCCCCACGGCAGTCGTGAAATGGACCTCTTGCATGTAAGGTTCTTGAGGTTGCCATGCGCGATGTCACCTTGTGTCTCGCCTCAAATGCAAACTGCCCCTTGCACGGCCAAACTTAAGCTTGTTTGCCATGCTTCGATGTTCTGCAACCCAAGGAGCGCTTGAACATGAAATTCTCTGGCTTGATGTCCTCAGTCCGAGCGCGGGCCCCGGTCTCTCTTACTTCAAGACGCCCCTACTGCAAGATCCTGAAGCGAGTGCAAGCGCTCGGACACATGACCCTCGCCCTCAACCTGGAGACATGCCCAATGATCTGCGGCAAGAAACATAATGCCCTCGATACTGTGCATGGCAGCATTGCAATGCCTGCGCTCAATGGCAAGAGTGGGTCTTGCGGCAGTTGGGACGTCTGCAATGGGCGGTGCCCAGTCTTGGGCGCTGGTGCTTGGGACATTTCCGTCCGGGCTTTGATTCAAGGTGCCCTCCTGTCCTGAACGGTCAAGGTTTTTCGTTAACCCTGAAGTCCGGCCTTCAGCATATGCCGCAGCACCACCGAGGCTTCCAACTCTTGTAGCCTTGCGCGTCAGGCGGGGCAAACCTAAACGGCTGTGCGAGAACCTTCAATGCAAACTGTCATGCCTACAAGTCTACAAGTACTGACTAACAGACAAGGAGGGGAGGAGGCGGGGGACGACGACGACCATTATTAGGAGTAGAAGTAGAAGTAGTCGTCGTCGTCGTAGCAGTAGTAGTAGAAGTAGCAATAGAAGTAGTAGTAGTAGTAGTAGTAGTAGTAGCAGTAGTAGTTGTGGTAGTAGTAGTGGTAGTAGTAGTAGTAGTAGTAGTAGTAGTAGCAGTAGCAGTAGTGGCAGTGGTGGTGGTAGTAGTAG
>CAJNJA010006577.1:0-10211 GCA_905231915.1 Symbiodinium necroappetens
AAACCCTAAAACCCCTAAAACCCTTTTTAAAGCACCAAAACCCTTTTAAAGCCCTTAAAACCTTCTATAAAGCCCTAAAACCCTTTAAAGCCCTAAAACCCTTTTTTAAAGCCCTAAAACCCTTTTAAAGCCCTAAAACCCTTTTTAAAGCCCTAAAACCCTTTCAAAGCCCTAAAGGACCCCAAAGAGCCAGGCATCCAAAACCAGGCAGCCGCCGAGCTGGAGGCGGAGAAACGGCGCCAGGAGGAGTCGCCCGAAGACGAGGAGGCCAAGGGGCTCTGGGTTTAGGGTTTAGGGTTTAGGGTTCAGGGTTTAGGGTTTAGGGTTTTGGGGTTTAGGTTTCAGGGTTCAGGGTTCAGGGTTTTAGGGTTTAGGTTTTGGGTTCAGGGTTTAGGTTTTTGGGTTTTAGGGTTCAGGGTTTAGGTTTTTTGGGTTCAGGGTTTAGGGTCTAGGGTTCAGGGTTTAGGTTTTTTGGGTTCAGGGTTTAGGGTCTAGGGTTCAGGGTTTAGGTTTTTGGGTTTCAGGGTTTATGGGTTTTAGGGTTCAGGGTTTAGGTTTTTGGGTTTTAGGGTTTAGGGTTTTGGGGGTTTTGTGGGTTAGGGTTGATTAAAGAGGCCGTGGGCTCCCAGGAATTTTTTAGGGGTTGTTTTTTTTTTTAAATGGGTTTAAGGTTGATTAAAGAGATTTTAAAAGAGGCCGTGGGGTCCAGGGTTTGTTTTTTTTGTTTATAGGTTAGGGTTCATTTAAGAAAATTACTGGTTCAGTAGAGGGCCTGTAGGCTAGGGTTTGTCGGGTTTAGAGTTCAGGGCTCCAGGGTTTCGGCATGTGTGGTTCTAAAGAAAATATACGTATTGATGTGTTTATTCATGTCTTTCTTGCTGTGTGTTGTTTTACTTGTTTTTCCCGTGTTTACTAATTCAGCAAGGGCTTCCACAAGCCTGCTGAGGTTCGAAAAAGCGACGCGCAAGCCCAAATTCAAATCGGACGAAAGGACACAGAGCGCGTCTACGACCTCCGTGACCTGGGTGCGTCGAAGCAGCTGCCCAACGTAGGCCGGGCCTTGGCGGGTTGGGAAGGCGGCTCTGAGGTGTTTGGTACTGGGTGTCGGCTTCTTTGTTATATAATATAATATAATATGATATTATATTATATTATATTGTAGTATAGTATATAATATTATCTTATCCGGCCTAGTTAGTATACAGGTGGAGGCTCGTCTTTCTGAATCGGGGTATTTGGCAGCAAGATGTAGGAAGGTTTGTTTGGTGTCTTGTGTTGTGGACAGAGTTTCACGACCTGCCTTTTGAGGGTAGTGTTAGGTCCTGAATAACTTTTCATGGTGCTAGGTACCCTCCTAGTTCCTATGTAGGTGTAGTAAACAAAACCCAAACCCTTTTCGAACTATTGACTTAGTAAAGCCCTTTTCAGTTTTAGCTCTACCCAGGTTCCAGGACCTCGGAATGCACTCACTTTTCAGACGAGGTATCTGGTAACCTGGACTCTCTTGGCTCATTATGGGTTCGGGCTGGGGCTGTCAGCTTTGGAGTCAAGGATTGAAAACCACGTGGTAGGGTGGTTGTTCGGTCTATCCGATGTGTAAGACAGAAAAGCAGGTGAAACATTATGAGTAGTGGTTCGCGGATGTTGTCAATCCTGCTTGAAAGACAAGAAAGTTCGAACACAAACAGCTGCAGACCAAGCCGTATCGTTTCAGTACAACAGACCATTCTAACAGCCCCCAAAACCCCAATTTACTTCTTGCAGCCCCGGATAGCCCCCAAGCTCCGGTACGGGTCCAGTGCCAGGCCGGGCCATCGAGACATTGGAGCGAAAGAAACCGCGCAGCTCAGCTGCAGATTTTGATGATGTCCTCAGCTTAAACAATTAGTTCTTTTACCACCACCTAGGGAAATCGCCTGTGACAGTTTATGCTAAGATTGCTTGGTGGATCCTCTTGATGGCACATGCAGGTTCCGCACATGAGACCCGCACAGTAGATTCGAAGCGTGGATCGGCATTGCCAGACTCTCAACCAAAGGGCAATGTGATGATGTTTTGAGTTACGGAGCCATCTGAATCTTGGAAGCTCTGAGCCCCTTGACTTTCGACCTTTGAGCCGTTCTGAACCCCATAAAAAACGGCAAGCACCAACTCCACGAGTCTCAAGATCCCTTCGAAAAACCCCCCGTGGGGGTTCTTAGCCCCCATGCCACACCCCGCAAGACGACAAGCCTAAGTTTCCCTCAACCCTAAACAGAGCCCCTACAGGCCCTGAAACGAAAAGTATTATGACCAAGAAAGCTAAGCCCCAATCCCTGCCGTGGCCCTGACCGTGCCAGGGCATGAGTCCGGCGCCCAGTTCAGAAAGGGAGTAACATTATATAATGGTAATGCTATATCAAATTTTCGTAATATGAGAGATTATGAGAGTAATATTATTGTGGTAATATTATTGTGGGGCGGGTGCGAGCGATCGGTGTGCCTCGTGTGAAGGTCAGGAGGTAAGGGACACAGAGCTTGGGACGTTTTTGATCAGGAGCTTAGTTGGGTTTAAGGTAAGGAATATGGAGTTCAGGGGCAAGGACGGCTTGAAGGTCTTCTTTATGCAGGATTCGGGGGCTCAACAAATGTCGATACCTGGCGGCGAAATCTTAAGCCCTCCTTCTAAATTCTGTGTGTAAAGATGTGAGGAGACCGTCGCCCATGTTAGCGAAGTACACCTTGCAGGCTTACATAGGGCTGGCAGGTTAAGTTTTGTCCTTATGTCGTTTGGTTTGGCTAAGTTAGAAACTTCATTTCTGATGTGCATTGGGTGTCCTGCTTAAGCGGCAGCACGAAGACAGAAGCCTAGGTGGCTGCTTACTGGGTTTTCAGTCTTCAGGGCCTGAATCCCCTTGGGGCCCGGGGTTTGCTACTTCGACTTCCGACTAGATCACATGGGGCATGTTTTGCTGCAAGTCTGAAAACGGAGGGTGTGGATTATAAGACTCTTCCGCCCAGAGCCGTAATTGGTCGTTTGGTTCCTGGGGGTCGAAAGCGATGGCACCTGCACCTCGAAAGAGACGCATGAAAGCACTGCAGGCTCAATGGCAACAGCATGGTGGACACGTGCCGGCCTGAGTCTCTTCCATGCGAGCCGGTAAAGTAAGGCAGGCCAACTTCCCAAGCCCTCATAACTCTTGACCCAGTACTCCCAAGTCCCCCCCCCCCCCCGAAATTCCAAGGTCTAAACCCAGGCCCGAGGATAGACATGCAGCTGGGAGGCTGTTGAGGCGTGAGGGCCTTTCATGATGCGCACCCAGAGCGCCTGAACCTTGGCCCCATATCTCAGCCGAAATAGAGCGACTTGATGAACTATATAGGTTTTGTTTGTGTTGAGTACAGGAAGCCGACTCTAAACGAGTCTAAACCGGAGTCTTTAGGCAGAGGCTGTGGGACGCAAGAACATACTGGTATACTGGAGTAGAGCAGAACATCGTAGAACTCTATGCCCAGGGCACTCCTACCTAGGCCCTGATTGCTACAGCTCCACTCTGCCGGGCTCAGGAGCCTCCAGCAGCAAAGCACCACCGACATGAAGCTTCGCTCCCAAGTGGCCCTGACACCCAGGCGCCGGAGGGCTCTCAGATTCTTTTAGCAGTCGTGGTGGGGTCTCATCGTCGTCGTCGTCTTCCTAGTCGACGTGGTGATGATTCTGCCGCTGCTGATCGCGACGGCATGCCCGCCATTTGTGAACCTAGTGACTAGTGTATCACGGTCAAGCTCTCTTTGCTTGGCTCCAACCGCTTCTTGCATGAAATAGCACGCTGGATGCTCGGTTCAAACCCATTCTGCAAAATCAATGGTTCATTCTTGCTGCAGATGTTGATACTTTGCAATTTTCCGCCGGCTACAGTTAGCTTGGGGATTCCCCCCCTTGACTTCAATCCTTGAAGCCCTTAACTCCGATACCGAAATCTCCACATGCAGCGCCCTAAAAGTCCAACATTCTGAAATTCAGAGAAGCGAGATTAGAAAAAGCAAGCAGCAGAAGTCCTTGAGCTCTCCCCCGATGTCGCACAGCTCCACGCGTCTCAGGGAGAAGCGATCGATCCTCAAGCGTGCTTTGTGCGGCTGCACCCTGGCATGAAGCGGTAATGAAGATGAGGATGATTCCTGTGCTGTCATGGTACTGCGTGCTTCACAGGCGTAATTGCAAATTGAGCCAGCTGATGTTGAGTTTGTGTAGCCCTACCCACTTGTTATGGCCATCGCGCTGTAGGGTCTAAGTTTATGAGGCCCAGGAAAACCCAGAGCCCAGAAATGGATGTCTCGCCAAGCAAATCCGCGTTGGAAATGGCTGCGCTCCCTGCATCCATTATTGCGTAGTCTAGGGTTTTGCGGTTCGGGGGCAACACCCCGACCCTAAACTTTCCCAAGTCCTATACACGACTACACAGCACTGGACCCCCGACGTTTCAATCTGTGCAGGACCCTAGATACCCAAGCGCTTGCTTGTGGACCCCCGGTTCTAAAGTCATTGGGTTGCGAGGGTCGTGGCAGAGTCCTGTTATTGAAGTCCCCGGTTCTTCTACTAGGCTAGAGCCTTTCTTCACTTTTGATCCTCAAACTCCAAGCTCTGAGCTGACCGACCACCCGAATCCCAGGCATCGGAGATGCTTGGTGGGGGCCTTGGGTCCAAATCCGTGCTCCCACAGATCCTCTCCCGGGGCCTGCGGCGCAGATTGGTTTTATGTACTCCAAGCCCGACGTCCTCCGACTCCCCTCAACCGTAATTGCTTCTTTTCAATGATTGACGGCTGTGGGCTTAATTTAGGCTTATGTAGGCTTCGTGGAGTACGTTCCGTTTGCCTTTTTTGGCGGAGCGCCTGGGCTTTGGGGTTTGTTGGGCAAAAGGACTGGAGTGCTGGACTCCGAAGCCACCGCCTCCGAGACCGAAGGAAGAGGCAGAAGAACCAACCACAGGACCTCGGACCTCGGGGAGGAAGAAGAAGAGAAGGGAATATGGAAGAAGAGTCAAGAACTTATGATATTCGGTACCAGTGCCCACAAGAAACGAAAACAGTCATGGTCGCTTCAAGGCTTGCAGAGCTCCAGGCTTTTTTGACCCTGAGATTCCGAAAGCAAAGATGAGATGCTTGTCAGGTACAGCCTGATTGAAGCTTCCCCATGTGTGCACCGATTCTGTATTCGTCGGAAGCTCAGACATCACCTACGGCCACGCCAGAGGCGTGTGGGCCCAGAGCCCACTTCTACCTGTCAGAAGCATATAGGGCATAGGCTTAACAAGCTTTCACTCCAGACCCTTCGAGAAAGCCCCCAAAATCACCATCTGCCTGGTAGCTAACCTGAGGTCCACAGAGGCTTCCAGTGTTGTCTTGCCTCTTTGGGGTTTGGAGGATCTTTCGGTCCGGGGCTTCTGGGTCGGTATCTTCGAGGTCTTGGAGCTATTGGGTCTTAAACCCTAAGCCCTTGAAGGAACGGCATTCTAACTATCCAGGCCCCCTTATCGAACCTTTGAAGGAAACCGTATTCTAAGTATCAAGGCCCCTATTCGTTATGTGTGGCCACTCCCGCACTTCGTGGCTTAGGCTGCTGCTGCCGATGCTGCCGCAGACCACAGCAGCGTCGTCGTGCACTCAGGTTAAAGGAGGGGGGATTCGGCAGGGGCTCCTTTAAGCGTTCCTTTCTGGGTTCCTTTAAGGGCTCCTTTAGGGGTTCCTTTGAGGCCGCCTTTAAGGGGACCAAGGGATCGAACTTGGGCTCAGGATAAAGACTCCAAGACTCGAAGAAGGCCCCAAAAGGGAGGGAGGGGGCGGCATTGACCTAACAATCAGTCAAGCACTTCCCACCATCCCAGAGTGTTTATCATTGGTGATTCTGCAGAATCACCTATACCACCGTCACCTCCATGCCCAAGCCCCCCTTCCAAAGAAAACTGCCACCATTCATCTGACCCTCGATAGCACGGGCGGTACACTCCTGTACATAAAGCCAAAAGGCAACGCAGATCACGCTTGGGGTCTCAGCCCCAATTCCCAATCCCCGCAGCTTTCAACTGTCCATGAAGACCTCTTCTCAAGCGCTGCTGAGAATGTTTGGAGGGTTCTGGTTCAAGCCGGCTCTGTGGCAATTCCGATCGGAGCACTACTGCTAGCAAGGAGAGGAAGTACATGAACAAGAAGATCGATAGCCAGTAGTGTGTAGCAGTGAATGACGGTATTCGCCAAAGTGAAACTCGTTCGTAGTCCGCATCGCAGTCGCAGTGGCGCGCGGGGCAGTTGTTGGATCCACTTTCCTGAGCCTTGAAAATGCAGACCCTGGGGCATTTCCCGCATAGCAGCTATGGAACCGAGAACTCCACACTTTGAATGTGGTTTCAAGCTTGAATTAAGCATATTATATAATCATAAGTATATAGCATATTATATATACAAGTATATAGCAAGAAAGTGAACCGAGTGCGTCCCTCATCCCAAGGCCAACAGCAGCGTGTGGTGGAGGTGGGCCGCACCTTCCCACCCCCGTCCAACGCGGCAAAATCCGAAGATGGAGCAAACTGCATGCAGATGTTGTGGTTTAGCGGTTATAAGTTGTTCAGTCGTGCTTACCTGCCAAACCCCGTATTCCTGTAACCTCAGACCTTCCACTCTTTGCGAGGAGACAGCTTCTTCGAGCAGTTCAGAAAGGACCCGGGAACAGGGTGGGGTGGTGGTTGCCAGTTTAAGCCATTTAAGCCTATTTCCATTGGGTTACGTGATCATGGGATATAGGGCTCAGGGCGTGTTGTCTTCACGTACCATATCATGTTTAGGGGCGTAGGGTAGGGACTTAAGCTGCCGTATTGCTTAGCAAGATTGCGAAGAAGGCTCACGAGGACAGGGGCAAGGCACAGAAGCAGAGCCGCGACTTCCGGCTTATAGGCCTTTATTAGTACGATAAACCCCAGAGCCTGAAAAGACCAAAAGCCTGTAGCCCTGAAGCCGAATGTCGAGTGCGAAGTAGCCATTCACGATAGGACAGGGGCGAGGATGTCGTGCAGGGAGCCGACCGGGCGGGAGAGGAAGTGCTGCACATCAGCGTCAGCAGAAGTGGAAGAAAGGAGTTCGACTGGGCGTACTGGCGATTTGCCAGTTTCCACACGAGGCTGGGAGGGAAGTGTGGCGGCGGTGCGATGGTTGGCCTTACTTTTGGTGGGTGCTGTCGAAAACCAGGCCTGCAGCCTGCATTTCCCGACCCGAGCAAAGCGAAGTCGGCGGCCCCCCTTCAGGATAAATAAGAGTAGCTAGAGTGGCAGGACGGGGGTCCCCCACCCACAACCAGAACCGCAAATTTGCAACCATGGACAGCATTATTTCGACATGACAACGCCCATTTGAGAACTGGACGACCGGAGGCGACCTGGCGACCCCCACTTTGCATCTCCTTGATTGTCTCAGGTACTCGTAAGTATCAAAAGTGTAATTCGGATACGTGGGTTCTTCTCGCTTGCTCGGCTTCTGGTGGCGTTTGCCACTTCAGCCTCGTTTGTCTCCTTCCCTTCCGCTCCAGTCGTGCTCAGTGCTCTCTTCCCAGCCACAGCAACCACTGCCAAGCCAACCCGGACTTAACCCATACCGGATGGGGCACAGGGTTTAATTAGCTTAGGGTCTAATTAATCGGATGGTCCGTGACTAAGAATTATGTAGGGTATTTTCGAGTCATTGCTGTTCAACGTATGTTAATATCGGCTTCGGTCGGCAAGCTCCGAAACCCACAAGACTTAAAACACTTAAACCGTTAATAAATCCTCCAACTTAAGCCTAGGCCTAGGCTAGGCTCAAGCCTGAAATCCCCAAGAATATTATGGCTAGAGATCCTACCTTTAAATTCAAATGGCTCGTCCGGCGCAGGACCCCTGAGATTCCTGTGACGCGTGGGCGGCGAGGATCTGTCGGTCGGGTCCGGTGGGCTGCAAGTTCATGGGGTCGGACTTGAAGACTTCGGATTCGGGCTCTCCTGTCGGCCTGGAAGTATTTAGGGCTGCTTGCTTTTGACATCCAGGGTCTTACGGCCTGAGGAGTTTAGAAATTCGTTTCGGGGCCGCAGGATTTTCAGTGCCTTAAGGTTGAGGTTTGGCTATTTTATGGGCTAAACATAAAAGATTCCCAAACACTTCAAGGGTTGTGTAATCTTTCGATTGTGGCGTTGATCATGTAGCAGTTCAGCACTTGACTTATGGTTCTGTGAGTCATATTGAAGTTTTAAATGTAAGCCATAGTCAACTGTCACTTCCTCCAGCGACTCCCGGAGCTTTAAATCCTAGAACTTACGCCGAACGGCCTGAATTCAGTGTCGAAGAAGGCCTTCATGTTTGGATCAGCAGAATCAGGGTTTGGGGTCTTCACGGTTTACACTTATTTTCAGCATTTCTCTTTCCCATCCCAAAGCACCCTGAGCCGTTCACACGTGGGCATGGAGGCATGACTGCGTGCAGGGACGTTTTCGTGGGCATGGCAGCTCGAGAGAAGAGATGTTTGGCCAGGGAGTTAAGCAAAGAATGTGGATCTGTAGGCCCGCACATGTGACACAACCCAGACGATGCTGGAGAAGGTCTACGCAAACTTTGCACCATATTGGATGAGCACCCCAAATGCCGTCTCCTAACCACTTTTAGGGTCATAGCATTTTACCCAGCCGATACATTCAGCCACAGCTCCTCGGCCCTGGCTGAGGTAAGCCTCGTCTCGTGCACTGCCGCTGAGGCGCGTAGCTTCGTGCATCAATGTTGGGTGTTCGAAGGAAGTAAGTGTTCTGTTTAACTTCCTTTTTGTGTTTATTTGTGTAGGGTTCCTGAGGCATATTGGGCGAGGGTTAAAGTTGGGCAGGTACCCGCGAAAGGCGAAGAACATGGGTTTTCTGCTTATGGTTCTCAGAGTGGTAAGAAGCCTTAGGGGTTGGGATTCCGGGTTTAGGGATTGCATGGTTTGCCAAACCCTAAACCCACGGGCCTAGGCTGGATACACGGCTAGGCATACTACCCCCAGATACCTGACCATGTGGGCGGACGAGAAAGTCGGTGCTTGATCATCGCATACAGTGTGTCAAGGAAGGACATTATTAAATTCTACACAGGGACACCATGTCACACCCGAGGGTTCGAAGGGTGGCACAGAACTGCCGCTTGCCCAGATGCAAGAGCTGCATGAACCCGAACATCAAGACTTCAAGCCAAAGGGCCCAAACCGCCCAAACCCTACACCCTCATAAAGGCCCCCCAGTTTTGAGAAGTCCAAGTCGATAATATGGATCCGGTGCCTTTGATGTTGTCTGCTGCGGAGCAGTCGGTAGAGTGGGGAAGACCCAGAGCTTGGCAGTAAGCTGAGATCCCGATACCAATACATTCATTCCTTTGAAGAAGGAGGGTGTTACAAACCAAAAGTCTACAGCGCCAGCTGCGGAGTCCGGAGTTTGGGGTGTTGGGCTTGCTGAGCCTTAAACCAAGTCGCATGCTAACACTATACTATACCCTAAACCCTGCACCCTAAGCCATAATGCTCGTGAAACTGATAAGGCCCGAGCTCGTGCAAACCTTGATGCCCTAAAGGTGGACAGAACACTTTCGCGAGAGTTTTTGGGCCCTACAATTGAACCCAAGAGAGGTTTGGAGGTGGGGCTTCCGGCAGTAAGATCGTGGGGATGCCCATCCGTTAGCTTATGACTTCAGAAAGTAAACCCTAAACTTGACCAAAATCCTTGCTGATGATTGGGGCTTGGGGTTGGACAGCTTTGATCCGGTTTGGAGAATTGGAACTCCCATCCCAAGCACGCCCCAGGCCATGGCAGACGGTTTGGAGCGCGGGCTTGATCCGGAGCAGGCTACATGGGAGATCGTCCATGTATCGACAGCCCGAAGTCCTGTCTGCCGCGCAATCACCCCATCTCTCTCCAGCTAAGTTGTAAAACCTGATCACAAAAGTTGAAGACAGGTTTGCATATGTGTGGTGGGGCGTCTAGCATTTCCGCCCCCCCCCACCCCAAGGGCAGGGTGGTGTGGTAGAGAGAGAGAGAGAGAGAGTGCGCCGGGGCCGGTAGCCGACTCAAGATGAGGCCTGGGGGTTTTTAGGTAAAGTTCAGGGGGTTTGCAACAGTTGCACGCAAGGGGGCCTCATCTTCTAAAGAAGTCTTAACTGAAACGACGGTGGACAGGGCGCGTTCGCGCGCGGAGTGGG
>CAJNJA010006578.1:0-16796 GCA_905231915.1 Symbiodinium necroappetens
TTGGGGGGTTGGGGGTTTAGGGTTTCCTAGAGTCTCCACGGTACTTGTTTTGTTGGGGCTACGCTTTTAGGATCCTAAACATAGAAATGGTTAAGCAAAAAGCAGGAACCACAATCCGAAACGATGGGTAATGTCCTATTCAGGATCAGGGAGACCCCTTAAAGGGGACCCTGCTTAACCCTTCTTTTGGCTCTCTTAAAGGGACCTTATTGAGAGGGTCTAGATCCCCAAGGGTCCCCCTAATCCTAACTCCTATAATGACATGAGCAGGGCATTGCGGCGGGGTTTGGACTGGTTTGGAATACTTGGAGGTTCATGGGAAGTTAAAAGTGGAGTCATAAGTCCCCTAATATAGGTTATAACTATAGCTACCCTATTATAACTACCCATGATCCTCCAAGTACAGCTGTGTGAAGGCTACAGAGGTTTTTGTTCGAGGCATTCCTCGAGGAGGTGTAGACATCCTGAACCCTTAAAACCCAAAGCCTAGATCCCTAGATTCAGGGTTTAGGGTTTAGGGTTTAGATCCCTAGATCCTCAAACATCCCACCAACCAGACCCAACACTCACAAACACGTCCCAAAAGCAGAAATGCACTCCAACAATCAAAAAAGGAATCAACAAACAGGTAAAGCCCTAAAAAGGCGGGGCTTGGTCGTCTGAAGCGATCCCCTAGGGACTTCAAGCAGATGTTAGGAGGTCGGAGGCATGAAGTTCCGGCTCGGGTTTAGGAGTGTAGGTTCCCATAGCTTCTGTTCATGATATAAATCGTGCATTACCTTAAGGACCCTAAACTGTTGGAATTATTGTATAGTCCTTATTATGGGTAATGCGGGCTTTATATCATCTGTATTTATTGACTTTGGACCCAAAGCGGGCATTGTTGCAAGCTTACCCTAAGGCACAAAATATTCATAAAGCCCTAAATCGTATCGTCGGATGTCCCCGAAGCCTTAGCCTATTATGAGTCCTTCGAGTTTTTTGGGTTAGGAGCAAGCTGCGCAGGTTAGCACCGGCCCGCGCAGCAGCGGCGGATGCAGTGATTCTTGGCCGAAAGCTTTTCAGAGCGAATTGCTGAGCCGTTTATCCTTCACACTTAAACCTTGTGTATCTGTAGGTTTGGGGTTCGGACAGTTCGGGCCATTTAGGGTGTAGGGTGTAGGGCTGTGAGTTTTGTTGAGAGCTTGGTGCTTTTGAAAGTTTACCGTTCTACTTGTTTACCGAGCTAGCATCTATCGTTCACGTGTTTTGTATGTTTATCTCTCGTTTCCGTTGACCTGTAGATGCACATGTGTATGTGTCTGTGTAACACTCGTGACTCGTAACCAGGTATCTGTGTACGTAAACAATTTAGGCATACGAGGTTGCAGATAGGTAGGGAGGCAGGCAGGCAGGTAGGTAGGTAAGTAGCTAGGTAGGTAGGTAGGTAGGTAGGTAGATAGGTAGGTAGGTAGGTAGATAGGTAGGTAGGTTGGTAGGGCGGTATCTGTATACCAGATCATGTATTTCTGCAAGTTTGTACATGCATGTGAGGAAATGTATGTGCAGTGAGCATGCATGCGTGTGCCCGTCTCTACCTAAAAGCCCGCGTGAAGATGTAACTGCATAGTCTACCTCGTACATAGTTCTGAGCCTACCATATCGGAAGCCCTTCAGTTTCGAAGTGTATGTGTGTATGTGTGCATACATCTATATATATATACTCATACAGTTATATACATGTATAGATCGGCATGGGTACTGAGCGCATAACAGGTTCTCGTGCCCGCACACAGGGACGACAGGAAACACGGCGAAGGAGGGAGAGAGAAAGCCAGAGACCGAGACAGACAGACAGACAGACAGTCGAGCCGAAGCTCTTCAGTGTTGCGAGCCTGTTCGTGCAAGCACAAAACGTCGCAACACAGCCAGAGATTTAAACGAAAGGCGAAACGAACACAGCACCCGGGAAGAGGCAACCTCACAGACACACACACAAACACGCACACACACACAGAGAGAGAGAGACAAACAAACACATATGTATAAATAGACAGATAAGCAAAAACATAATTGCGTGTGTGTGTGTAAGTAAATATATATATATATATATATATGTATGTTTATATGCCTACATATACATAGACACATGTCTGTACACATAACCACATATACATATATACATACATATATATATATGTGTACATACCTATATATAGATGCAGCTACATGCAGACAGGATTAAGACTTGAGCCTCAACCCTGGCCGCTGCAGGCGCCACCATCATGAGCGCGAAGAAAGGCCCGACCTGGTGGTTTTAGGCATCAGGGGTTTAGGGTTTAGGGGTTTAGGGTTTAGGGGTGTAGGGTTTAGGGTTTAGGGTTTAGGGCTTCTAAGTTTTAAGGGTCCATGGTACCCAAATAGTATATACTTTGGCCTTAAGAGTAGTCCCCATATAGGTACTTTGGGGCCAAAGTATATGCTATTTAGGTACATGGACCCTTAGGGTTAGGCATTAGGCATCAGGGTGTTTGCCGCCAAGTGTCTTACCTAAAGGCTTTGAGAACTCATGGATCCCTTAACCCTAAACCCTGAACCCTAAACCCTAAACCGTACCAATGCTGTCAGCTTGGAAGATCATGATAGTTTTACAAGGCCCGGCGGGAAGGTTTCGGGACTGTTTATACCTGCAGTCTCCATTCTAATTCTCTTTTTGGTTTAATCATTTCAATATATTTTGGATCCTATAAGGTAACCCAAAAGGGAACTACAATGGAGACTGTAGGTAGATGGCAAATAACTAAATGGCCTCCTGGGAACGCCCAGCTGACGGTAGATTGTGATTCGCTTGGTATGTTCAGTGTCACGTTGTTTCGGGTTGAGGGGC
Organism: Symbiodinium necroappetens; assembly: GCA_905231915.1. Taxonomy (NCBI): domain Eukaryota; class Dinophyceae; order Suessiales; family Symbiodiniaceae; genus Symbiodinium; species Symbiodinium necroappetens. Next base: position 2,867 of record CAJNJA010006578.1, read on the forward strand.
CTTGCGACTTTGCGGTTTAAGTTCGCCAGGGCCTAGGGTATGTATGGCAAGACCTTTCGACTCTAGACTCGAGACACAAGTCCCCCTAAGCACCCTTATTTTTGGGACCATATACTTTATACCCCTATTTGAGGGTACAAGGATGTACAAGGAGGCTCCCGGTAATTGGTAGCATTCGTTTGTTTCTCGACTTCTGTGGTATGTCCTGCTTTTGGATCCCGTCTTCGCCACTCTGGCAAGGCAGCATCGTCTGACCCGTCAGAGTCGCGCAACAGCCGCACACTCCACGACGCCTCGCCGGCAGTGATGGGGCTTCTTGTTTTTGGTGCGTTGAGGCTTTACCTTTAGTCTCATTGCAGTTCCTCTTGTGGATTACCTTATAGGATCCTGAACATAGACATGGTTAGGCAAAAAGGAAACTACAATGGAGACTGTAGGTAGTGTTAATAATTTCGGATTCGGATTGGGCTCAGAGGGTTTGTTGACGTGCAGGTAAGAAAAGAAGCAAATGCGAGACACCAAATACTACAGCCCGATTCCGAAATCCACAGCCAGCATAACATAATTGGCTGTATACGCAGAACTGTCGAGGGATAGGATTTCCACGGACGTCGGGAGACCCTTGAGCATAAGAATCCAAGAAGGAGGACAAGATCTGGCGCTTAGTTTACCAGTTCGGTTGTATATACATGACAATTAAGTCGGGATTAGAATTAGGAATTCCACGTCGGAGTATTTTGGCATACAGAAACCTTTCTCAGCACCTATTGCTTTTGTCAGAAAATCCTGCATTTTCACGTCGGAATGATGGCATCCTGGTACACGGCTACTTCTGACGGGCACGGGGCACTTTACGCTTTTGGCAAATCCTCCGATGAGCCTGATGCTACAACCCTCAACCTTACCTACAGTCGCCATTGTAGTTTCTATTTTGGGTTACCTAATAGGATCCTGAACATAGACATGGTTAAGTTTTTTAAGAAAGGACCTACAACGGAGACTATAGGCTATAGCTAGACCCCATGCCCTAAACCGTGTTGCTGAAGCACCTGTAATGGACCATGTCTCGTCCAGGTCCTTCGACCGGGATGCGGCTCGTGCAACGAGGTGAGCAGCTTTTGTCCTTAGTCCTGGAGGTTCTGGCGTTTCTTGCATGTTTTCGTGCATTCATGGAGTCCTCCATGTACAATTGAGTTGTGTGTGTGTACATGTGTATATTTCTATGTCTACCATTAAAATATATGTGCATGTGTATATATATATATACACACAGGCATGTTATATACTGGAACAAGTACTTACATTGACTTTCATCATGTACATCGCCCTGCACATCCTTAGACGAACAGACGCTTTTAACTTGATGGTTTAGAGACCGCACACCTTTCAACGCCGAGTTGACACAGACAGGGGATGATCTCAACCCCACAACCCTAGACCCGAAGCATGAACATGTTGCCTTAAACCCTACCAGCACCCGAAATCCTTGACCGCAACCCTACCGTTTATATTTAGAATCCTATAAGGTAATCCCAAAAAGGAACTACTTCCCCTAACCCTGGATGCTGGACCCTAAAACCTCTCCCTGGCCCAGCAGTGGTCCAATCGGGTCTGAGTTTGGGGCTTGGGGTTTAAAGGGTGTTAGTGTTTCAAGGGTTTAGGGTCGAGGGGTTAGGATGTCGGGTAGGATGAGAGATTGCAGATAACCCTAAACCCTATATCCTAAACTCGAAACCCTAAACCCTAAACCTTTACCCTAGACCCTCGCGTCCCCGGACTTGGGCTTGTGCTTCAGGGTTTGTTGGCTCAAGAGACCTTTTTGGGTTAAGGGTTTAGGGTTTTCTACGGTCTTGTGCTTGATTGGTGGTGGGAGGGAGGGGGGTTGATTCTCGGTGCCTGTCCTAAGCCGTGATTTAGATTTAGGGTTCAGGGTTTCAGGGTTCGGTATTTCCGGAGAATGTAAGCAAGCAGCTTATGACAGGCATCAGCAATGTCAAGACAAGACACTTTTGTCGCATGATTGAAGCACCGTTTCCGCTTTTGGGAGAACTTTTTTTGGTTTGTATCCTAAGGAGAAGAATATAGTGAGAGCCACAAACAGCGCGAGAATCTTGGGTCGAGGTAGAGCATTGCTTTCCCCAGGCGGGAACGAGCCCGTCGAAGTAGCGACGACATGGGGGAGACGTCACGTGGCCGGAGCTTCGGTAGACAGAGCCCTTTGCATGGTTCTGGCAGTTTTGGAAGGATTTGTTTGTCGATGCAGAAGGCTTTGCACGCCTCGATTCACGGGTGTTGGTTCTTGCTGGATCACAACGAACACTGTGTGCGGATTTTTAGGTGTTGTGAGGAACCCTAAACTCTGGCTCCTTTTCGGATGAGCTACGTATCTGCATGGGGTTAGGATGCGACTGTCACTCGCATAAGACAGCAACCTGTATGCGCAAGGCTGGGGAGTCAAGAAGATTCTAGTACTAGTAGGAATGATGTAAGTATGTTCCTCCTCCGGGTTTAAGGTTTAGGGGTTTTGGGGGTTATAAGGTTTAGGGGTTTTTGGGGTTTAAGGTTTCGGGGCTTTGGGGGTTTAAGGTTTAGGGGTTTTGGGGATTTAAGGTCACTACACCTATGGTCATCGCTGGAAACACTAAGCCACTGCCCTAAAGCAAGGATGGGTGGTTTACCCGGCCAAGTCCGTGCGTCTGGTGCAGACGCGACGACGCTTGGCCTGTACGACAGCTCCCAACCAGACAGTTATGCAGCCTTAGTACACCCCAGAACCCCAGTAATTATGTCTGGATTCTCCCTACTTCGAACCCTGTATGCCTAAACGAAGGCCCTATGCGACTAGACCCTGAATTCAAAACACGACCCTGACCCGAATCAGAATGTTGGGCACAGAGCCTTTGAGAGGCTGCATGCGGGCACTCTCGCAAACAAGGGTACTTTGAGATTCATGGCAAGTTTCGACTCATGAGCCCCTTGATATAGGTTGTAACTATAGTTACACTACTTGTGATCCTACTCATAACTACCCATGAACCCTAAACCCTAAACCCTATAGAAACCTTCAAGGAACCCCCCCTACCCCTGCCTGTAACTACCCATGAACCTCCAAGTACCCCGGGCTTGCTATGTCCTCCAAGCCTGTTGCAAGAGCCATAAAGCATTTTCTGGGGGTGTGACCATGAGCCCTCGGCTTTTCCGTTGAAGCCATGTCATGGGACGCTCGAAATTTGGGCGTTGGGTACAATTTAGTTTACGTGCTGGGGTTTAGGGCTTTTGGGTTTAGGGATTAGGGTGTAGGGTTTACTGTCGTCTTCTGAGTCGAAACTCCTATTATTGAACCTAGATACTGAATCTCACAATTTAGTACCCCATGCCCCCCTGCATTCTAAACTCAAAGTTCGTGAGTTTAGAACCCTTATATGCTGTCTGTGTATGGGTAGTTCCTTAAATCAGGGTCCTTCTTACAAGGGTGCCGTACTATTTAGGGGACCTGAAAGGAGACCCTAATTTCGACAAGTACCCATATAGAACCCCTAAGCCCTAAACCCCTGAACCCTAAACCCAAAACCCTGAGCCCATGATCATATAGAGCCCATATAAAAAACAAGTGGGAGGGTGTTGAGTTTTAGGGAACCATAAGGGTCCATGTACCTAAATAGCATATACTTTGGCCCCGCAGTACCTATATAGGGACTACTTTAAGGCCAAAGTAGCCCTAAACCCTAAACCCTAAACCCTAAACCCTGAACCCTAAGCCCCAAACCCCTGAACCCCTAAGCCCCAAACCCGTAAACCCTGAACCCCGAAGCCCCAAACCCGTAAACCCTGAACCCTAAGCCCTAAACCCTAAACCCTGAACCCTAAACCCTAAGCCCTAAGCCCTAAACCCCTGAACCCCTAAACCCTAAGCCCCAAACCCGTAAACCCTAAGCCCTAAACCCTAAACCCTGAACCTTAAGGTTGGGTACATGGACCCTTAGGGGAAGCTCTTCAAGCCCAAACGCGCCGGCCCGGAGGCGTCGCGAGCGGGAGCTCGAGCGGGCTGAGAGGCTCCATCGAGGGTTTCGGGTTTAGGGGTTTAGGGCTTTAGAGGGGTTTAGGGTCTAGGGTTTAGGGTTTTGGGGTTTGGGCTTTTAGGGTTTAGGGGTTTAGGGGTTTAGGGTTTGGGGGGTTTGGGCTTTTGGGGTTTAGGGGTTTAGGGCTTTTAGGGGTTATAGGGTTTGGGGTCTAGGGTCTAGGGTTTAGGGTTTGGGGTTTACGGGGTTTAGGGGGTTTGGGCCTTCAGGGTGTAGGATTTCAGGGGCTTAAGGTCCTATTGCTGCTTTCCAAAGAGTTTGGGTTTAGGGCTTAGGGACTTCTCATTTCCGGACGATTGCCTTTTCCGAGCTGTCCGGGCTGTAAACTGTAGATAGGGCCCTTTCAGATGGGGGTCTTTCAGAAAACGGATCCGTGTATTCAGGGTTCTATGGTCCAGTTCTTTCTCAGAGACCCCCTTAAGGGTTTAGGGTTTGTCTTGTTGCTGTCTTACAACACTCGACATGCAGTTGGATCGGGCGAGGGTCTGCGGTGAGGGTTTTCCTCGGGCGTACCGTGTCACTAGTCTTGCTCCTAGTGCTGCTCCTGGTTTCTGCATTGGTTTAGGGTTTTAGAGTTTTAGAGCTGTAGAGCTTTAGGGTGTTAGGTTTAGAGTTCAGGAGTTTGTGGGTTTAGGGTGTTTAGGGTTTAGGGTTTTAGGGTTTAGGGCTATTTATCGGGTTTTATGGTTTTAGGCGCTATTTATAGGGTAGTTAGGGTTTAGGGTTAGAGGTCGGACCTCTCAGCCCTCTAAACAACCTTGTGACCTGGACGCCTCAAATTTGAAATGCCCAACCTCATGTCGTACCCCTACAGCCTAGGTCCTAAACCCAAAGCCCTACACCCTAAAGCTCTAGAGCCCGGCTTTAAAGGTGTGGAGTTCAGCGACTTAGGATTTAAAAATTAGGGTTAAGAGCAGTTTAGGGCTTGTGGTTTAGGGGTTTAGGGTTTAGGGCTTTTGGCCTCTAGGGTTAACCCTAGAGCCCCTAAATCCTACGTCCTAAACAAAACCCCTCGTCCCCCAAAGCGCCCTCAGCACCTCACCCGAAGATCCCAGTCACGAAGAGTTTGGGGTATTACGGTTGATTCTAGGACATTTTCAGGTGGGTGGTTACCGTTATAGGAGCCTTATAGAAGGGCTATCTATATATCTTATAGCAGCCTTATAGAAGCCCTATGTACTCTAAACTCCCCACCTGTAGTTTCCTTTAATTGATGATAGAAATCCTGCACTACCCATAATAAGGAATGGGGTAGTTCTCTGAATTAGGGTCCCTTTTAAGGTCCTTTTTATAAGGGGTCCTTTTTTATACGGGTGCCGTACTATGTCGGGGACCTTAAAAGGACCCTAATTTAGAGAACTACCCTCGTATACCATAATTCCCATAGTTTAGGGCCGTTAAGGTAATGCAGGATTTATATACCATCAACCGTGCACTCCAAGAACCTCGGCCCTACCGGGACCCCCCCCCAAGAAAACAAAACTACTTTTTTACGGACTTAGATATAAAGACCATAACAAAGAGCCCTAAAAAAGGAAGGTTTGTGTAGGTTTAAGGTACACCCTAATTCCGAGACCCCCAAAATTCCGAACAAGTAGAAGCCAGCAGTGTGAGACATCATCATCATCATCATTATCATCATCATCATCATTCGGTTTGTGGTTTAGGCCTTAGGGTTCCGGCACCGTCATGTCCGCAAGGACACCGAGACCATCCCAAGATCGAATCATCCCTGTCAGTTCTCCAACTTGTTCAACTCTGACTCCAGTGTCACGTACACGCTCGAATGGAACAACTCTCCCTTCATACCGTTAAACAACTATGATCGTGACTCCTTTACACTAAGGTTCTTAGAGACAGGGTGTTTGTGATTCAGGCATTTACACCTAAAGCCTGAACCTTATATCAAACCTGTTTAAACCAGGCTCGACAGGATACCTCGTCAGTCGCACCGATCGGGTGCGATGACGCCCGGCCCTCGATTTCCTCAGGGCTTGTTTCTTTGTTGAAATAGACGTCAGGGATCTTTGAATCTAAGGTTGCAAAAGCTGTTCAACACATGGGCTTTTCGAAATCTGGTGTAAAGTTACCTCACGTCTGACCCTGCCACCCTAAACCCTAAACCCTAAACCCTGGGTTTGAAGAAACCTCATATAAGCCGTACAGCATGCCTTTCTTAAACTCAAAAACCTCAAGCCTAGACCCAGAAGGCAGGGATTTTCTGTGGGTGATGGGTAAAGCCAGGGGCTGTGGGCATGATGGTGTTGTTTTTTTCCTTATCTCTTGCCTTTGCCATAACCCTAAACCCTAAACCCTAAGCCCTAAACCCTAAGCCCTAAAGCCCTAAGCTCCAAACAATAAACCCTAAACCCTACAGCCCTAAGCTCCAAACCCTAAACCCTAACCCTAAACCCTAAACCCTAAAATGGGGACTAGCGAAACCTTTGGGGCATCTTCTGCACCTCAGGCGAGGACGCTCAGCCCTCGAACCTCCCCGAACCCCACAAACCTTAGGCCCTCAACCCTATATACCCCAAGCCCAAAACCCAGCAACCCTAACCCCAAACCCTAAACCCTAAAACCCTAAAGCCCTAACTTAAGCCCAAAACCCTAAACCCTAAAACCCTAAGCCCTAATTTAAGCCTCAAAACCCGCGCCAGCCAAAGCCGTGGCCTCGAGCCTCCAAACCCTAAACCCTGAGCCGGGGTTTAGGGTTTGGAGCTTAGGGCTTTAGGGTTTAGGGTTTTAGGGTTTGGAGCTTAGGGATTTAGGGTTTGGAGCTTAGGGTTTTAGGCCTTAGGGTTTAGAGCCTAGGGCTTTAGGGTTTAGGCTTGAGGGCTTTAGGGTTTGGAGCTTAGGGCTTTAGGGTTTGGAGCCTAGGGCTTTAGGGTTTAGAGCCTAGGGCTTTAGGGTTTAGGGTTTAGGCTTGAGGGCTTTAGGGTTTGGAGCTTAGGGCTTTAGGCTTTAGGGTTTAGAGCCTAGGGCTTTAGGGTTCAGGGTTTAGGGTTTAGAGCTTAGGGCTTTCGGGCTTTAGGGTTTAGGTTTTAGAGCTTAGGGCTGGAATATAGGGGCCTCCATGATCATGATGATAATATTAATAATATTAATATGGATAACCTGGATAATAGTAATAATAACAACAAGAATAATGATAATAATAACAACAATAACAATAATTAGAATAAATAATTAAGAATTACCGAAACTATTTTTTGGAGGTTCCTTAATCGAATTATAGTATGAAGGAGCCCAGAACCCTATTCTAATTACTAAGGCCCCTACAGTGACCCGCAGCCGAAAGAGCCTGCCTGTGTTTCGAGTTTCTAATTACTTAAAACTTCCAGAGAGGAAGTCCTGAAACACCCTAAACCCTAAACCCTAAACCCCTATACCCTAAACCCTAAACCCTAAGCAGCAGCAACCCGGAGCCCTTGGGGAATCATGCCGTAAATCATATGAAGGAAGGGTGCAGGGTTTCGGGTCTAGGGATCCCTTTTTATAACTACAGGGATACGTTTGATGGTATATATCCTGCATTGCCCATAGGCCCATAATAGGGAATATACCATAATTCACGATATAGTTTAGGGTCCTTAAGGTAATGCGAAGGATTTATATCGTCAACCGTACTGCTTAAGTACGAGGGTCGGCAGTTTCTAGCATCCCTCCACCCCCAAACCCTCTCAGGAGCCCTTAAACCCTAAACCCTATACCCTATAAACCCTAATCCCTAAACCCCATAAACCCTCCACCCCCAAACCCTCTCCGGAGCCCTTAAAAGACAGAACCCTATGAACGAGCCACCGGAGAGGAGGCCCAAATGAAATCTGGAAAGGGATCCCTATTCCGACCCTTCAAGGAGCCCCCAAAAAGGAAGCCCCAAAAAGGAACCCCTAAACGAAACCCTTGGAAGGAAGTGGGTTTAGGGTTTAGGGTTTAGTGAAGTCTTAAAGGGACCCCAGTAAAGAACCCCTGAAAGGAACCTACAACTACGCCAGTTCCTCCTAGGTCGGACTTCGGTGGTGGTGGAGACGAGTCCAAGTCCCAGGGGATCGGCGGCGGTGGCGATGTAGGGCTCACCAGAAGTTCCTTTAAACCCTAAACCCCCCAAACCCCAAGATTCAAAACCCTCAAAACCAAAAGCCTATAAACCCTAAACCTTTTAGACCCTAAACCCCCAAACCCTAAACCCGTAAGCCCTTTAGACCCTGTAAACGCTAAGCACCCACACCCTGAACCCGGCTGCGCTGCAGGGTTGCCTTTCCAAGGTTCCTTTAGGGGCGAAAGGGGGTTTGAGGACTTCGGGGGTCCATACCTATAGTCTCCATTGTAGTTCCTTTTTGGGGGTTACTTTTTAGGATCCTTAATATAGAACTGGTTAAACCAAAAAAAGGAACTACAATGGAGACTATAGGTACTTTCTAGGGGGAGATGTTGAGGATTGGGGCTTGGGGAGGTTGGAGGTTTTTGTCAGAGGTTGGGTTTGGGGTTTCGGGTTTAAGGTTTAGGGTTTAGGGTTCAGGGTTTAAGGTTTAGAGTTTAGGGGTTTTGAGTTTAGGGGAGGCTCAGAGGTTGAGGAGCTTACGAGGATTCTAATGCAGTAGCTGGTTTGTGCCGTCTTTGCCCTCAGCATCGAGTGGTAACTTTGCTACCCTGACACAGATACAGTAGTAACTAGAAAGTCATTCTGTGAGCATTGTAAAGTAGTGGTACTTTTGTGGTCTGCGCTAGGTAAGTTCATGCAGGCCTCTAGTTGGGCTTGTTGGTGTTTGGGGTTGGCTGCTCAGGGCCCAACACTGTGTCGGGAGTACTCACCCAAAGCCCTTGACACGGCTGGGTACGGTGTGTTGCGGACTGAGGTCCTCTTACTGTCAGTCTCTGTCGAGACAACGGAGCTAGCAGCATTCTTGAGGCCCCCAGTTGTACCCAGACCCCGGGAGGATCTACAAAGTAGATCCCCTAATTTGGAACCCTACCTACTAAAGGGTGCTTTACAGGAACCCTCTTAAGGGATCTACTTTTTGGATCCTCCCGGGGGTCTGGGTATGTGCAGCTTGCCATGTGCACATACGTGTTTGTAGGGCAGCGTGTTAGAACCCTGAGCGTCCACGTACCCAACTGTTGTATACTTTGGCTGCAAAGTACCTATTACAGGACGATTTGAAGGCCAAAGTATATACTATTTGGGTATATCGACCTTTAGATTAAGGTGTGTTTTAACGCACATCTGAAATTTGTTCAAAGTCTGTTTCCTCCAGCGCCGTTCCCAGTTCCACGACGACGACTGCTGGGACGGGGCTCCTTGGCACAAACCCCAAGGGTCCTAAGTACTTATATGGGATATACTTATATACTTACCCGAGACGTAAGAATAATTCCCTATGTAGAAACCCTTCTTGCTACTATGCTAGTTGGGATACTTTGGGAGATCTTTGGCACTGGAACTAAAGAGCGGTTGGGATCTGACCTGAATGCTGCCGCAGCTGCCTCGTAACAAGCAACTTCATGGGGAGTCATTGACCTTCTTACCTTGTTGGGCGGTCTACTACTACTACTACTACTACTACTACTCCTACTCCTACTCCTACTCCTACTCCTACTCCTACTCCTACTCCTACTCCTACTCCGACTCCCACTCCTCCTCCTACTCCTACTCCTACTCCTACTCCTACTCCTCCTCCTCCTCCTCAGACACGCCCAACGTCAATTATGCACCCCACTGATCTCTTAATTACAGCCGAAAACCGAAGAACGCGACCCCAAATAAAACCAACTACGGGTGTATCTAGGTACTGGGATCCTGCTTCCTGAATCCCAATCTTTTGAAAGAAAAGCTATCCGCGAAGTCTACACGCTCCGCTGGTTGCCAAGGAGTCAAGATATGGGAGGTTGCTTGAAAGTTGGATACGTCCGGGTACGTGGTTTAGGGCTCATCGCAACAAGGATCCCTGGCCTCTCATTTTCCGAAAGTTCTCTTCCTTCGCCCCGATTTCAGAATGCAGGCTAGGTATTCGGTCCGCGCTGTCAAAAGCAAGTAACCTTGCCCACAGTCTCCTCATCGGCCAACTCTTCTTTTTTTTTGCGACTGCTTCACCGGATGTTTTTTTGCGCATGGTTCTGGACGAGAGCCTCGGTTTTCAGGCATTTACGGACGGTTCCGAAACCCTAAAGCGTCAACATGTATCCCAAACTGGCCCCTAAACCCTATAAGCCCTAAACCCCTAAACTCTAAACCCTCATCCCAAACTTGCCCCTATGCCGAAGCCCCTGCCTTCCTTGTACAAGCGCTTAAGAGGCAGGTTATTCAGTGCCAAAACCTTGAACATTGCGGTCCCTGAAACGCGATGGCAAAGGAGCCCCATAAAAAGAAGTCTGAATACGGAACCTTCGGGAAAAAGGTCCGGATATCCCTATGCCGACGGCTTCCCTGGCTATGGCAGCTTGGGGAGAAGAGGGGGGCTCTCGTTTGGCCCTAGAGCTCCCTTTTTACGAGGGGGTGAGGGGCGTCATAATCAGAGCAGGATTCGGGTTCCGGGGTGGGTTTTTGTCACACAGATCCGTTAAGGTATAGGGTTTGGGGCTTAGGGTTTAGGGTTTAGGTTTAGGGTTTAGGGTTTAGGAACAAAAGTTGCTGCAGGGATTTACAGAAGAGTGGCCTGAGAGATTGGACTCCGGTAATGGGCTGTGTTTCAGTAGAGTTAAACTAAGGGCGTTCAAAGGGAGACGATTGCTTCGCATTCAGACCCCGATTTTGGACCTTAACCTTAGTCGCCTTCCCAAAGGGTCCTAGGTACTGTTATGGGGCATACCTCCCCAAATCACAATAGTAATTCCTAATACAGAAACCCTACATTCTACTATGTAGGCATTTTGGACCCTTTCGGTTTGTAAACCCCCATTAAGTCCCATGATCTTTTCCGCAGGATTAGAACTAGAACCGGCTCCTTCTAGGATTACAGCATGAGATACCCCCAAACCCCCTAAGGAACCTCGGTAGTTCTCTAAATTAGGGTCCCGATTTTGGGCCCCCAGTATAGTACGGCACCCTTATCAAAAGGACCCAAAATTTTAGAAGGGACCCTAAACTTAGAGAAGTGCCCACATACCCTAAACCCTACCTGGACGCCTAAGAACCTACTGTTTTAGGGTTCCTTGTTATGGTTTCCTTATATAAGTCCGTAAAAAAAAGGTAGGTTCTTTGGGGTCCAGGTAAACCCTAAAGGTCTAACAGGCACGTCTTTGAAGGCTTTCGCCCAAAGGTCATGCAGTAGAAGGCTGCTGGGCTACATTCTGAGCACCACCCTTACGGATCCTAGGTGGTTGGGGTCTATCATTCATTAGGGTTATAGGGCTTTGAGGAATTTTCTGAAAGTCCGACTTGCCTCCCAATCTTAGATGCCAGGCTTGGGATGCATTAAGAATACCTAGACCCTCCATCTACCCTCTATTAGACCCTAAGTATCCCTTATTTGGGACCATATACCCTGGAGCGGAGATCCGACTGCTGGCATCCGACATGCCTCCAAAGGCTACGGCTAAGCGGGTGGTAAAGAAGCCAGCCTTCAAGAAGCCAGCCTTCAAGAAGCCGGCGAAGAAGGACGACAAGAAGCAGGCCGATGAGGTTCCTGGCTTTGATGAAAGCTGGTCCTTTGACACGTTGTTGTGGAACAGGGTCAGGGAGCAGGCGCGAAGCAAATGTGGCAGCGAACTGGCTGGCTGCAGGTGAGATTGACAACAGTGCAGGTTTGTCTGAGTGGACGATACCCCGCGATGACGACGAGAAGACGGACGATGACAAGTTGGGGGTACAAGGAGGGTCCTGGTAGGCGGCACTTCATTTTGGTCTCGGCATCCTTCATGATGAAGTCGTGCCTACACATTTGCATTTGTGGCTTTAGCAGTGGTCTGTTTCCAACTCATGCTGCAGTTTCTCCGGTTCTTACAACGCCGTACTCCATTCAAGGGATGGGCTGCAATGGAAGACGAGGCAGTGAGCGCCGTTTCACACAAGTCTGATGTAGGGGTTTCCAACATGTAATAATTACTGTTACTGATATAAATCCTGCATTACCTTCAGGACCGTAAACTATGGGAAGTATGGTATATTCTTTATTATGGGTAATGCGGGATGATGTCATCAGCAGTAGTAGTGCTTGTACCTCGAAACCTTACTCTAAGAGCTCAGGCCCCCCTATGTTGCCCTTCAGCTCTTTTGGGTTTAAGTTTAGGCTAAGTGAATTGCGTTGTTTGGTTTAGGATATGGGAACTGGGGTGCAGGGTCTGGGGCCTAAAGATTAGGTTGTCGAACGCGGCTCTCTTCTGCGCGGGGCATGCCGGAACCCGAGTGTTCTAGAATAGGATCGGAACCGTAGGTTGCCATCGACCCATGTTTAACTAACACCGCTTCTACACTTTAAAAGATCAAGCCGAAGCCTCAACCCGAATCCGGGTTTCGCATCCCAGGTGGGATCAAGGGTGCCCTTGACATGCTGGATGTGGCAATCGGGCCTCTGACGACGGGCCTCAAGCACTTGCACAAGGCCGAGGGGCTTCGAAATGGAAATTCACATGGAGCTTCAGGCTGTACAGTGTAGCATTTAGGTGTTGAGGCTTTGGGTTTAGGGCTTAAGAATTTCGGTGTTTAGGTAAGTTTACATGGAGTCTCCCTAAACCCTAAACCCTAAACCCCTAAACCGTGTCTGGTGGTAAGCAAAGGTAACTGCACAGGGAGTTTCTGGAACCCTTGGGGGAATGGCCTGGGGCTCCTGGGGTTTAGGGTTTAGGGGTTAGGGTTTAGGGTTAGGGCTTCATGCCAAACTGTGGACGCCGGCTTAGCATCATTTTTGTTGAAACGCTGCTTGCCACATGGGTAGTTCTCTAAATTCGGGTCCTTTTAGGATCCTTTTCGTAAGGCTGCCGTACTATATTGCGGACCTATAGAAGAGGACCCTAATTTAGAGAACTGCCTATATTTCCAAATTTAGACTCGAAAGCTCGACTTCGCATTCGGGGTTTAGGGTTTAGGGTTTAGGGCAGGTCTGAACCCTCGACCTATGAACCGATCGACAGGGCCTAGAGTATCTTCAGCATGTGCGTACCGTGCAGGAACGGTTTAGGATTTTGGGTTTTGGTTTCTGGGTTTTGGGTTTGGGCTGTAGGATACCTAGTCGTTGTCGTCGTTGTCAGGAATGTTGGCCGCGAAAACATCTGCGACGGTGAGGAATACAGCATGCAGGGTTCAGGAGGGCCCTAGCATGACTCGCAAGTCGTAAACTAGGCCGTTTTAGCGCACCATGCTTTAATCCATCGTTTGTGGTCCTGCTCCTTAAAGCAGCCACCATACTTTGATGCATTTTTTGGGTCCTGCTCCTGTTCCTTAAAGCGGCCACTATGACATGAAAGTTTACATTTTTTCTCCCTGACTACTTCAGAGCCCAGTAAAGGTCGTCGAATGTCTTGGCTGCATTCCAAGCACCTAAACCCTAAACCCCCTACCCCCTAAACCCTAAACCCCCTACCGTCCCCTACCCCTGAAACCCTAAACAACCAGTGCTCCGGTCCCTGCCTTGCTGACGAAGGCAGGTACAGGAGACCAGGAAATTGAGCTCAGTTTGAAGACAAGCTGGGGTGGCTCTTGGAAGCCCCCCACCCCCCCTACTTGGAGGTTCATGGGTAGTTATAAGTAGGGTTATAAGTAGGGTAACTATAGTTAAAACCTATATTAGGGGACTTATAACTCCACTTATAACTACCCATGAACCTCCAAGTAGACCCTGAACCCCAAAGCCTAAATCTTAGACCTGAATCCTTGAAGCCGCAATTCACCCAAAACCCAAGCCCTGAATCCCCAT
>CAJNJA010006579.1:0-16795 GCA_905231915.1 Symbiodinium necroappetens
AACCCCAAAACCATAAAACCCTAAAGCACCAAAAACCCTAAAGCCCTAAAACCCTAAAACACCAAAACCCCAAAGCCCTAAAGCCTTAAAGCCCTAAAACCTAAACCCAGGCACTGCCTCACCTGGGCCAAGAACCTTTTTGACCTCTGCTTCGGCCCGGACGATGAGTCGAACTTGTTGCCCGGAGCTGAGAGCTTGGGTGGGTTTAGGCTTTAGGGTTTTTTGGTCGGGTTTAGGGCTTATGGGCTTTTCGGCTTTACCATTATGGATTCAGAGTTTTATTGTAGTTTAAGGATTAGTCAGGGTTTAGAATTCTGCATAGACTTTAGGGTCTTGTAAGGTTTATTTAGGGTCGCGGGGCCCGGGCATGAATGTGAAAACCCGTAGAAGCCCTGTCTCAACTAGCAAGGACCCTCTTGTATGAACCGCGCAAGTCCTAAACCCCATGCCAGAACCCTGAAGCCCTAAAGACCTAAAACTTAAAACCCTGAACCCTAAATTCCCTAAGCCCCACACCCGAAACTCCCTAAGCACTAAACCCCCAGAACTCACTCAGCTCTAAACCCTCTCAGGGCTGACCTGGCTGCGGAGATGAGGCAGTTCCAGAGCCAGGAGGCTGTCGACGAGCGGTTGAGGGTTCAGGGCCTATTAGGATTTAGGGTTTAGGGCCTATTAGGGTTTAGGGTTTGGGGCCTATTAGGGTTTAGGGTTTAGGGCCTATTAGGGTTTCGCATTTGTTTTATGGGGCCTGATAGGGTTATTGAAGGGGTCAAGAGGGTTGTAAAGGGTTTAGGGATTTAGTTGGAAGGTTTTACCGAAAGAAGTTTGCTTGAAGGTTCATGGGTAGCTACAAGACTTCTATTGGGACTATCGGCGAAGATAGTAAGCGTGGTTGCCCGAAGTATAGCCCTGCTTTGATTGAGGGTGCCACAATAGCTTTTGCAGGCTACGTTAACTCTGTGAAGGGTTGTATTCCGTTGAAGTTCTACGTCATTCTTGGGAAGGGTTACACTACACTAGGGTCTGGGTTACACTACACTACTGTCTATAGACTGTAGTAATGTTCGGTTAAGAGCCTTTGGTGGATTTAGGCTTATGATGTAAGGTTTCGGGTTGAAGATCCAGCGGTTGAGGTTTATGAGTTTAGGATTTGTCATTTTGTCGCGAGGTGGTTGTGGGGTCTGTCGGAGTTCCTAAGGCCTCTGTTGGTGCCAGACTTTGACTTCTCGAAGTATCGGCAAAGCGCCGAAGCCTCTGAGACCGAGCACCGCCAGCGAATGGACTTCTGCCGACGCCGCGGCCTCTCCTGTCGCCTCGAGCTTCTTGTCGTGCGCGAAACTGCAAACTTTGCCAGGAGGCAACACAAGGAGCGCACTGTCCTAAAACCTAGAGCTGGTTTTGGTAACACATTCACGCATTGGAAGCTCACTTGGAGCTTTCGCAATGGAAGAGTGCATTTACTGACCTCTTCAATACCATTCGCGCACACTTCTCGAGCTGATGGGCTGCTGTGAAAGCGTTTCCATCACGGCGGAGGCACACATTGCCAATTCCAGAGGGTTCTAACTGTCTGAAGGTTCGTGAAACCCTTAACCCTAAAACCTCAACCCTAAACCTATGTTGCTCCTGGTGGTTTACAGCAGGTGCTGTCTCCGACGGCTCCTGTGTGTTCACAAGCTCTTGTGGACTTGGAGGGCTGTGTCAGGTCGCGCACCCTAAACCCTAAACCCTAAACCGACACGCGGGTTCAGGGTTCCGGGTTTAGGGTGTAGGGTCAGGTCAGAGCACCAACGTGGGGAACCGTCCAACCACGTTCACCCCAACTGCTTCTGGCAACACCCAGAAACCCCCAAATAGGGGAGGGCGGGGGGCTGTAGGGTTTACTTGGATCCCCAAAGTATGTTGAACCATTAGGGTTTGGGTGTGGGGCCATTGTTGTACCTAGTTTTGGGGGTTGGGGTTTCGTTTAAATAAGAACCTCAAACAGAGGGTTCAGGGCCCAGCAAGGGCAGCCATAACCCTAAAAGCGCAAACTCTAAAGCGGAGGCGGCTCGAAACCACAAACCTTAGACCCCAAACCCCATACCAAACGCCAAACCCCAAACCCTAAAACCCCCCAGCCCTAGCACAACCCCAAGCCCCTAACTTTACCACACACATTCCCGACGGCGGCTCTGCCCAAGCGCCAAACCTCCTAACAACATCGTCAAGAAAGCCTGAATCTGGACCCCACAAGTCTGTACAAAAATAGCATTTTATAGATGGTTGGGCCATTGTTTTTCTTACTTTTTTGGGGGGGTCTGAGAAAGGGCCTATCAACTCCAAGAAGCCCTACACCAATTTGTTCAAGAGCCCTGAACCCTCAACCCCAAAACAGCCGGTTTAGGGTTTAGGGTGTTAAGCCCCCAAGCCTGTCAGAAAGTGGATGGCGAAGATGTGGGGAAGCGAATCTTCAAGCACCTCTTCGAAGAGGACATCAAGAAGCAGGCGGGCCTCGGGGGGTTGAGGGTTTTGGGTTAGGGGGGTTCGGGGTTTAGGGGTCGGGTTTGGGATAGGGTGCTTGGGGCTTGGGGTTCAGGGTTTGGGGCTGAGGGGTTTAATAGGTCTTATGTAGAGTTTTTGCGGCTATAGGGTTTAGGGATCTAAAGTTTAGGGGTCTCGGGCTTAGGACGTTTAGGACTCCAGAATCAGAAGGGTTCAGGTGACAAGAGTTTTTGAAGCAATAGGTTAAACTCTGTAAGCCCTCCAACCCGAATACCCATTAAAGAAGCTAAAGCCGTAGAACTAACGTGTCTCAGCAATAATTCCCGGAATCTAGACCCTGCAAGCCCTCTGAAGCATGCTTTAAATATTAAAACAGCCTGAAACCCCAAAGCACGATCAAAGTTTCATTCCCGACACGAGCTGCTAGTTGACCACGATAAACCCTAAACCCTCTAAACCCTAAACCCTCTAAACCCTAAACCCTAAACCCCAAACCCCAAACCCTAAACCCTAAACCCTAAATAATAGAGGCCGCGTAGGTGTCCATAGTTTGGAGGTCCTGGTTCGCGGTAGAGCGAACCCCGGAAAGTTGGAACATGAGTTTAGGATGATTCATGCTGGGATTGCCTATAGGAGCATCATTACCCTCATGCCCTTAAGGTAAAGTATAGGCCCTATACTTTACCTTAAGGGCATGAGGATAATGATGCTCCAACTATTTTGGCTTCTACCGTATGTCACCATGGTTTTGGGGCTTAGGGTTTAGGGGGTTGGTTGCTGCATAGGCATCATCACCACAGCAAAGACAAAGCCTTGAGCCCTAAACCCACCCTCTACACCCTAAACCCTAAACCCTAAACCGTTCTACACCCTAAACCTCTTCAACACTCCTAAGCCCCAAATCCTCAATTCAAATGTTTTGCCCGCATGCCCCACAAGTTCCACCTGAGCCCACTAATTCTGGAATGTTCTCACACAGACCTGATCTGCACCAGAATAGCCGGCACCTAAACCCTAAACCCTGAATATCCTGAACCTTCATCCTTCGAAACTGGGGCTCTTGGTTCGTGGGCTCTTTGAGATCTAAGATCCGACCCTCCGGGTGGTTTTTCCGGACCCACCCTGAAGTCTGGTATACTATGTGTATATATATATATACATATATATAGATATATATATATACATACATACATACACGCATGATTAATTTTGTAGATAGAAAAATCATTTTTTATATATCATTGTGTTTCAAGGTCTATTCTGGGGCTGCATCCTCGGGTTTAAGGGCATATGCTCGCGCTGCACTCTTGGGTTTAGGGCTGACTCTGGGTCAGGCATTGGGGATGTAGGTTGTACGGTTTAGGATCTGAGCTTTAGGGTTAACAAAGAATTAGCATGGTTTCCTAATTTTGAGGGTTCCTGGGTGGGTTTTATAGAGCCTAGGCTGTGGGGCTTTAGGGATATTGGGCTTCGGGTTAAGCCAGTCAGCCCCAGAAGTTTTTCTAGTATGTTATGTTATATCCCATAGGTCCAAGTACCTGCAGATAATCACATACCCCTATGCCTGATTATGCCTGCAGGTCCTGAAAGATTCGGCACTTCAGACATAAGACGGGTTTAGCGCTTTAGGGCTGCAGGGTTTAATTCAGCAGCTCGGGGGCGAGCGGTTTCTAGTCCAGGTCACTACTCCGAGAGCTCTTAGAACCCGTGGCCCTCCCTCATCAGACCACTCCTGTCTCAACGGAAACTCCTCTCTAACAGAAGTCCCTATCTAAGGCAAAACCCAGTCCAACAGAAAACCATGTTTTATCCATAGTCTTGGTGCGCTGACGTGGCGCACCCTAAGCTCTATAAAACCCTCTAAGACCTTGCAAAGCTGTGTCAACCTTAGGCTCCGACTCCTACAAGCCTGTACACCCCGAATCCTGACACCTGAACTCCTAGAAAGCACAGCCGGCTGTAAACCCTATACTAGACCCAGCAGAAATGCCTGCGGAACCCTACAAGGCCCCCATGGAAACCCCATTTTAACCCCATGATCCCCCTCAACCCTTCAACCCTCCTAGCACCCCTCAGCTCCGAAATAGGTCGGCCATGAACCCTAAAGCCTTATGAAAGCTTATGCAGACCAATAAAAAAAGACCTCTTCGAACCCTGGAGTGTCCCTTTTTTTCACCGCTACAAATTCCTGCAGCCTCACAACAGCTCGCAACCCCATAAAACCCGAGTGCCGTTCTTAAAACCCTATTTACGAGCACAGCCGCTTTAAACAAGCGCAAAGGCTTTTGAATAATATATCAAAACACACACGCTTTAAACATCGCAGAAGCTTTAACCAAAAAACACAAAAGCTTTAAACATCACAAAAGCCTTAAACAACAAAACACACAAGCTTTAAACATCACAAAACCCTAGACCCTAAACCCTAAACCCTAAACTTTAAACAAACAAAAAACACACATATACACACACACACAGAGACACACACACACACAAAAGCTTCAAAAGAGGCCCAGCTGGAAGACCTTTGGTCGGACTCCCGGCCGCCTCCTGGACCTCTGAGCTACGAGCAGGCCATGATGCCGGGGAGCTCGGATTTTCGGGTTTTAGTGTGTTTAGGGTTGAGGGTTTAGGGTTGAGGGTTTAGGGTTTGGGTTTAGGGTTTAGGGTGTTTAGGATTTAAGTGGTTTAGATGTATTTTTCTGGCGGCTTGAGGGTTGCTTTAGGGGTTGCTGTAAGGGTTTAGCGATTGTGGGGTGCAGGGTTAAGGGTTTAACGGTTTTGTAAGCTGTTTAGAATGTTTTTGGGGGTCTTTTTCTTGAGGGGATAGTTATAATTGAGTGCATCGTGACCAAAACCCTAAACCCTAAACCCTGGGGGTTAGGTTGAGGGGTGTAAGAGTGCAAAGGTTGCTTAAGGGCTGCATGACTCTCTCCGGGGTTTAGGGTTTGGGGTATACAAGGTCTTTGGTTCTACAAGGGTTAGGGGTTCGACGTCGGGGTTTAATGATTCTGCAGCGGAGGCTGCAAAGGTAGCTTGATTGGGCAGGTAAAAGGTTCAGGCAGATCCCACACGACCACAATCGGAAGAACCCTGAGTTCTGATCACTTTTCCTGAAGAGCGCTGCCGCTCTGTCCGATGGCTCGAAAGTCTAAGGTTGCACGCACAAAAGGGGGCCCCTAGAGCCGAAGGCTGCTAGAACTGCACATGAGACATCACTGACTGCANNTTGGCAGACGTAAAGGAAGGATCAAACTTGATGCTCCGGTGGCCGGTTCGAAGCATCTTTAGTAGTCCTTGTCGAGCGTCTTCACGTTTCTTGGTGAGTGCATCAGCCAAGTCGAAATCTGAAGCTAACCACCTTAACTTGCACCCTGCGCGCTGCAGGTTATCACGCAGTTGAAAGGCTTGTAGGGCTGAACGCATATTGCTTCAGCCCAGCAATGGGCTCTCGTTGATTTCCACTGCATCGTAGCCACCACGAGAGTCAGTGCAAAGAACTCCTCGCACTCGTTCAGCTTGAAGCTCCAGTAGCTCGACCAGATCAACTCGTCGAGGTCGTTGTCCAAGATGTCCGCCGGCTCCATGAAGTTCTGTCCACAGAAGTCTCGATCGAAAATTATGATCTTCTGCTTCAAGGATCGATTGCACTTCCGCATCATTCGAACCTATTGCCTTGCGACGTAGCTTCCACGTCCTCCATGCAAGGATCACCATGGGACTCACACCGCCATCCAGACTCCCCGGTCCAGCTGCCAAGGTTATAAGTCCTCCCGTGGAGTCTCCCTTGGGTCGATTGTTGTGAGCTTGGTCTCCCATGGAAATGAAAACCATCTCATCCCAAGTCTGCACATCCAGAAATTTTTTGAACTCCAGCTTGAAGCATTCACGGCGTACTTCTCCAATCATCTGTTGAATTTCTCGTGCCGTAGCCATGGTTCCACTTGTAACCACTTCTGTGAGCAGGAGGTTGCATCTGGCACAGAGCTGAGGTTGAGATTGCACCGCCAGCCATTGTAGTCCTCCAAGTGCGGTGCGACATGCTTCAATGTCCTTGGGTCCTAGGGCTTGCTCTGAACGTAGTCGATCCGCATCAATCTCCACATCGGTGAGGCCGTCCACGTAGTACTGTTGATCCACAAGAATCTTTTGGTAGCCATTCTCGTCGGTAACCGTCGACACATCAGTACCAGCATGGCGATAGCTGCCTTGCTTGGTCATTCCCCACTTGTAGGCTGCATCGATCTTCGCCTTCACCTCCAACCACTCAGGTGAACCATTGCCTAGTCGATGAAAATCATCAACATGTCCTCCCATTGCACCAATGGTCTGGGGCTTGCCATCGACGTAGTCCGCTTCATTCTTGGTGAGCCAGATCCACAAACATCGTTCGCCCAATACTGGTTGAGCACCCAAATTGGTCAGGGTCTTGTGAAGATCTAGCCAAAGTCCTCGAGGTGCCGTCATAGAGCCATAGATGTTCCGAAGAATCCTCATAATCTCTTCAGCACCCACACCAACTGCTTGTCGTAACTCTTCCACACCAGTGGTCCAGAGCTCCTGGTCAGCTTCCGTTGGCTGCATTTGGAGAAACGCAGTCGCCAGGTCGAGTCCTTCTAGTGGCCATTGATGTTGAGCCGACATCTGGTACAAAAGTTTTCGTCCAAGCGTAGACTGTACGGGGCTCGAAGTTTTGAAGGCTGGGTCGAGGAGATTCGGGCGCTGACATCCGAGAAGTACTATGCGAGCCTTTGCTTTGCGAAGTCCGTCCTTTGTGTGCATGGTGTGCTCGTTGGTTTGATAATCTCGTACAGCTTCTTCGCGATCTTCGGGAGGCACTAGTTTCCACGTCAAAACCCAACGGGCTTTCACAATCCTGCCGGACTCATAGGCTCGCTTGACTTCAACATCATCCAGACATTTCCTCACTGCTTCATTGCGCAGAAACGATTCCACCTCCTTGGCCTTGGCGCGGGTGAAGAGCTTTCTCTCTTCCGGTGACAACCGACTCAAAACCACTTCAGAATCCTTCTTCATCTTCTTCACCAAGTATGCAACTGGGTTCCTCTCGAACATCTTCTTCTGACGGTTTGAAGACATGTGTGGGAGATCGATTTCAATCTTGAGAAATTCGTTGACCTCCGTCATGACATTGTAGATGTCCATGGACTTCTCTTCCATGTTCGCTTCCATGTAGAGCTCGTCAACCCATGATTTTGCCTTCTTGGTTTGTAGCTGGTCGTAGTCGTTGACCTCGGGTGGTTGTCGTGGAGGTTCTGAAGAGGAAGTCGCTGAAGTCGTGTGCGTGCCTTCCTCGTTCACAGGCTCCAATAGCTGTGGGTTGATCTTGGCTCGTACTCGACGCTGAGGAATAATTCGGGTACTATCGTCTGGTGCTGGTGGTAGATCTGGAAGTTCACGATCATGTTGCTGTGGTTCCTGATCCACAATGTCATAGTACTCGCGCTTTGGAAGGATGTCAGCAAGAGTTCGCCAAGCCATGGGGTCCTCGCCACTGATGGTCTCATAGACAAATCGTTCTTCCTCTGTCACCGGTCTCACAGAGTGCACGGAACATCTCAGCAGTTTGTGACCCATTAGCACCCACACAATGTGCGGTCGATGATCACCTGGTTGCTGATGGGGTAGTAGCTCTTGGAAGACCACTCGTCCTGGACCTGTCCAATGAGGCCTTCCTGATTTCCGAAATCCGCTGCGTGTTCCCTTGAACTGTTCTTGTGGCCACACTTTCCGCCAAACCTTCACCAGGGTCAAGGGTTCAAACTCTCTCAAGGGTTGGCGCACAGTCGAGTTGTGAAGTCGAGTAAGTACTCGTCGGGCACGGGTCTTAAGAGCAATGGCTTCTGCCTCTTGACGAAGGGTCACCAACCTCGTATATTCGTTCTGGTGGTCGGTGGCCGCAAAGGTCCGCACATCCTCATCCGTCAAGGAGTACTGCTTGCCAAATGCCCATTGGAATGATGAAAATCCAGCAGTGAACTCGGTAGAGTTGAGTGCTGCCGTGGCCAATTGAAGAGCAATCGGTGGTTGTAGATCCCGTATATCCTGGTAAATGGCCGAAGCTGTCATCTTCAGGTCTTGTACTGCAGCTTCCACCACGCCATGCGCCCATGACTCTTTCTCCGCGATGAAGTGTACCAGGATATTGAGGTCAGACATGTAGTTGTGTGTGGCTTCCGAAATGAAGCTTTTGGCTGAATCCATCAACACCACCTTCGGTTTGGGATAGCTTCCCAACCATCTTTCCGTGAAGTGGCTCATGAAGTCTTGGCTGGACTCGGCCTTCATCTCGAGAAAGTCGTAGACATGGACAGGGCATACCACACGTAGTTTGGTGGCCACGTCCATAAACAACAGGAACTTCACCTTGATCTTGCGTCCTGGTGGCACCCATTCTCCAGAATCCACGGCCACAGCTTCCCAAGCTCCATACTGGACATGTGTGCTGGCTGGAGGTATCTTCCCTGAGCTCGTTCCTCCTGGCTTCAAGCTCTTGCACGTAGGACAGGAGAACCGCTGTGCGATCTCAATCTTCCAATCTGGATGTCCAGCGTCCTTGATGATCCGAGCCAGATTCCTATTGGAAGGATGACCAGCCGCACGATGAAACTTGGCCACTGGCGCGGTCCATGTCTGTACGTCTTCTTGTGATACCCCCTCTGGCAACGGTGTTTCTGACTCTTCACCTGTTACTAAAAGGGGACCCGTGGTGGTAGATGTGGTCTGTTCTGCAGCAAGAATCGACGGAGTCTGAGAAACATGAACTGTTCTATCACTTTTCAGACCCGTGGTGGTAGATGTGGTTTGTTCTGCAGCAACCAGAATCGATGGAGTCTGAGAATCGCCAATGGGAAAACCAAGCTGTCGAAGTACACGTAGTTCCTCTGGATCACTTCTCACCGACATTCTTGAAGAATAGGCCGATAGGGCTATCCGGAGCCCTTGCCATCGCTGCGTGGCATGAACTCGGTCTGGATCAAAGATCACGAATCGGTGGAGAGTGGGTTCCACATAGCCCTGTGCGTAGCTTCCATCTGCCATTTGGCATCGTCGTTCTTCTTGACCATCAAGAGGTTCTCCTTGAATCCATAGTCCACCACCTCGGTACTGTCCAAAGCATGTGAGGATGTTGAAAGTGCCGTTGACATTGTGAGAGTCTTTGTGAGGACGGGCACGTCCATTGAAGTTGATCATCAGACTTGACCAAGTGTGTTGTGGTAGATGATGTCGCAGGAAGTTGTTGAAGTACACGGTCACATCCACAAGTTTATGTGTCTGATTGGTGATTCCTCCAAAGGCACCGAAGGAATACACACCCAACAAAAGATTCTGGGCCGGTGTAGTTTCCCAGCGAAGATGTTGATGTTGGGAGCTTGCGCCACTGTAGTTGTAGATGAAGTACATCAGCTTGTCGCAATCATCAAAGGAAAACTTCTGCCGAGCATTCAACTCCCGCGCGTAGTTGTTGATTTCAATCACTGCTGGCTGACTCATCATCAACTCGATTTCTTCTGGTACCTCCTCACATGGCTCTTCCACTGCGTGAAAATCCCAGTTCTTCACGACGTCGTTGTCATCGGCTGGCCATTGCTGATCACCTTGTCGTAGATATCGTAGATGCCGATGAGGACACATTTGCTCACGCCAGTGATGAGTGATGGATTGCACCAGCTTCTCGGGGTAGTAGGTCTCTGCAAAGGAATCGTGTTGACGATCAGGAGCGTGGCGATGATTGCCAGGGCATACTTTCGCACGAAATTGTTGATGAAAAGTTTCATCATTGGTCTTAATCAACCACCGCTTCTGAATGAAGTCTTCTGTCTCCAAGTCTCGTAGATCATATCGACAACCATCAACACGACATGGCAGCCAGGGGACATCCTGTCTGTCGAGCTCTTCCTTGAGGTACCGCATAGGTTGCTGTTGCCATCCTGAGCATGCCATGGGCCATTCAAAGTACACCATCACGGAAGGATCGGCAGAAAGTACATGTGAGGGTTGTTCTAAAGGTCCTTGTCTACGGTTTATACAAAATCGGCAATGTGATAGGGTTTAAAGGGTCCGCGAAAGATCGGATAAAGCAGGCGCGAAAGGAAAACACTTTTGCGCTAAAGATGTGTCGATACGCGATACCACACTATATGAATCAAACATGTTTTGCTTGCAGCTGCCGGCTTTGAAGTTTTAGCTCGTGTTAGGTGGGTGGCTGTTAGGATGCCGCCAAAGTACTCGAATGCCCAAGTAGCCAAGCTGAACCAGTTCCAGCTCCGGCAAGCTGTCACCGATATGGGGCTGACAGTGCCAGACGGAGCTCTGGACCTTGAGATCCGAGCCATGGTGGCGCGGAAAGCAGTTGGCGGGACGCCGGTGGGAGCAGTGTAGAAAAGCATGACGAAGTTGCTTGATGAGGCTAAACTTCTTTTTGGTTTTCCAAAGTGTAAAACTCCGTCCCTGAAGGTATGTATGTGTGGTAACCATGCAAGCCAGCCCATGCCATCGAACAGTGCCGCCGCGGAAAGCCCTTCCAAGCAGAAGGCTGGGAACGAGGCCAGGGGAAAATCTGACCATACGACAACCCCATGCTGTGCATGTGCACCACAGGTGGACATGGATCCTGCAGCGACCCCGCGCAAGTCCAAGCGCAAAGCTGAGGACGAGGCCTGGGCGCCAAAGATGTGTATCTGTGAGAAAAATGCATTCTTGGGCAGGCTCCGACGCCGGAGGCGCCGAAGTCTGACAAGCCAGGGGTTCGTGGAAGGTGCGGCTTCGGGGGCAGGCACGCCCATTCTTTTGACCGCGGGGAATGCGTAATATGTGCATGCCCTCGTTCACAAGTGGATTTCAAGGGGCGGTGTTGCGGGGAGTGTCTTCGCATCATCCGTCAGCGTTTTGAACACCAAAGCTGGCAGCGACTTAGCAAGGAAGAGGTTTCCGCTGTAAGAAAGCTTGTGCAACAGACTAGGTGCGAAGCAGTGGAATCTCAGAGAGCCAATCTGGCCAAGCATGCAAAACTGCTCGCCAGTGTGCTCGATCCGTTCTTGAAGAACAAATGAGTTCAGTGAAGGCCGAAGGCTTTCAGCAATGTGTAGGCCCTGGACGGGGGACAGTCGGGGTGAATCTGTTCGCGAAGTCCAGCAAGAAGAATTTGTTCTGTTTCTCGCGTCCGCACGATTGTAGGTGAGCCTGTCAAGCTTCCGTGGTGATAGTTGCGGTGATGGTGATGTTGGTGGCATTGATAAAGCTTCGCACAGCTGTTTTCGTGAGAGCCTGGTGCAAGAGAACTGTGGCTACTACTCGTAATCCTGCTGCTGCCGCTGCTACTTGTGCTGAGTAATATCATTACCCAATACCAGTACCACCGAGGAGCTTGGTCAAGATCATTAGTCCATACAACTGCTTCGTCAAAATTTTCTATCGCTACTATCACCACTACTAGTCATCCTGCTGTTGCTGTTGCCGCTGCTACTTGTGCGAGTAATATCAGTACCCACTACCAGTACCACCGAGTTGCTTGGTTATTCCACGTTGTTCAAGATCATCAGTCCATGCAGCTGCTTCGTCAGAGTTTTCTATCGTTACTATCACCACTACTAGTCATCCTGCTGTTGCTGCTGCTACTACAAAGACTGCTGCTTTACATCTTTCGTTGTTTTTTCGGAAGGCTCCCTCGAGGAACGACCGGATGTTGGAAACGCTGATCCCGAACCTTGTGTCTGCCACATTCCCCGCACCCTAAGCTTTGATCTCCAAGTCTCAGCGCCCCCGTGCTCCGAGGTTATGTAGGGTAGTACGTCATATGAATATCCCAATAGAAGGCAATTTTTAGTGGAAAGAAATTTTATGTAGGTGAAACACTGGTACATCGCACGAATGTTGAACCCTTGGATCCCTTGACCCGTGCACTTTTCGAGACGTAAACCTACTTGGAGGCTCATGGGTGGTTCTAAGTAGGGTTATATAAGTATGGGAACTAGAGTTATAGCCTATATTAGGGGACTTTTACTTCCGCTTATAGCTACCCATGAACCTCCAAGTATACAGTGGTAGCTTTAAGCCTTGGACCAAAGATCATCAGCATTATCGTTGGCACCTGTTGAAGCATTTGGACCTCCCACCATGCATAAACCCTTCACACTATGTCAGCCCTAAGACTGTAGGCGACAACCCGTTGCGACTTTCCGCCTAGCATCTTCAATCGAGTGACCCCTAAACCAGCACCCATAGTCCAGGCCTTCGGAACCTGAACGTTTTAAAGCCTTTCGATGTCGTAGCGGTGCCTATGACACTTTGTCAGCCGTGGGCCTTAAGCCTTGTGGCCTCTGGAGCCCTCGTAGCCGCCCCCAACCCCTATAGGTATGATCTCCAGGCCCATGAACCTTGTAAACGGTGAGCCCTTAACTTGAACGAGCCTGTATAATCGTTGCCAGGCACCGCCTTCAATTGAGTGAGTCCCAGACCTGCGCCCTTTTTGCTACAGCGAGCCCTGAATCCCTGCATCTCAGTGCATCTATAAGATGCAAGCGCACTATGCTGTCTGAGCCTTTATGAGAGTTGTTGTAAACCCCTGCCTCTTGACCGTAGACTGGCAGTGCACTGCAATATTCTGATGCAGGTCAAGGCCCTGCCCCGAAACCAGCAGGGCTCCAGCGATTTCCAGTTACGGGCTGCAACCATAGTAAAGAACAACCCCCATATACAAATACTTGTCTCCTCTGATATAGTATTCTCGCCCCGCTCTGATACAAGATACCCTCCCCCTCTTTCTCATTTTTTTAAAGTTCGTTTTGACTCCATTCCATTCCGTCGAGCTCCAACATAAATAAAAAACTCCCCCGTTTTCCCAATCCAAAAGTATGGCTCAAGTTCCCGCCGGCTCAAGCCCCTTGGGGCTGCGACACTCCTTCGCGAGCGCAAGGGGGATCAAGTAGTGTACGAAGGTTTATCAAGACTTCAAGACTCCAAGATGGGAATGTGTTGAAAACCGTGTGTGCTTGAGCTCAGGATTGGGGTTTTTTGGAGTGGATTGCGCGAAAGATCCGCGAAAGCTGCGCTAAAGACTCCGCGAATGCTCAAGTGTGATTTGGAGGTAGTAGCCCACTGCGGCTTCCAAACAACAGCACCGCATGAAGCGCCGAGACTCATGAGGCACAATGTCCAGAAGCAGGTTTAAACTAGATGCAGGTTGCTCGTAGAGACCATGGCATACCATGGCGATGGAAATTCAAGCTTGGTTTCAGAGTTGGTTGGAGCAGGGCGCTCCGGCACGTGCAGTTCAGGACCGTGGTAAAAAGCGGCCAAGCAGCGAGGCCGGCGTGGAGAAGGTTGACAGAGAGCAGCGGCAACGACTCTTCACGGAGTGCCGCACGCAGGCTTCCCAGAAACTGGGCGAGGCTCTGACTTCCGCAGCCAAAGAACGGCAGGAGGAGAAGGGTGGGCTGCTGAATGAGATCAAGAAGAAAATGGCATACAGTTTTTTTCAGAGCTGCACGCCCGAGCAACAAGATGCCATCTGCCCTTTGGCGCAGACACTGCGTAGTGGCAAGTTGGATAGCCTGTCTGCGAGGTTCCTGTCTGAGTGCGCCTTGCAGGGCGGGGCAGCATCAGGCACGTCAGCGGTGTCTGAACCAGTCCGCACGCCTGAGCCCTCACACTGTTCCCAGCCAGCACAGGCCGCGCGGCCGCTGCCGCCTTCAACCACGTCAGGGGTGTCTGAGCCGGCCAGTGCTTCTGCGCCTTCACAACCTTCGCATGGTTTACAGCGAGGGGCCGAGACAGAAGACTCCACGCAACCGTTGACGAGCACAGAGGCCGAGCCTGCCGCTGCTTCCCCGCAGAATGCGCCTGGCATGTTCGCTCATCATCGCGATCGAAGACGTGAAATAAATCGAGTCAGCAAAGCCATCGCGGATCAAATGCTGCAGCATGCCACCACTTCGTCGGATGCCGCTACTCTCATGCAGTCAGTGCAGAAACGATTGAACCGCGCTCTGGCAGGCACGGAAGGGCCATCGAGTCCTGTGTGCGAGACATGCAGCAAGCTTGGGAACGCCATAGGATCATACCGAACTACACTCGGGCAGGCGCAGGGAGACGTACGCCCATTGGATAAGGCTTTGGTGCGGAGTGGGCTGAATAGAACCGAGCTCGGGAAGCTGAACGTCAAGATTTCCCAACAGGCTTGGCGTGCAGTGCAAGCCGAAGAAGCAGGTGGTGTCTGGAAGGACCCGCGAGGCTGCAAAAACCCTAACCCCTAAACCCTAAACCCTAGGTCATAGTAAAGCCTTTAGAGTTCCGGCTACCTCGTGGTACCTTTCGGTTAGTTTCAATCCAAATGATTTTCAGTACTACGGGGATGTAATAAATCGGGGAAGTGATACTTGCTTGCCTTGACTCAAGGTCGTCCAAGCAAAGTCGCGGATCCCAAATGGATCCAGGCAGTCACGGACACAGTTCTTGCGAACAGCCAGGATTCGTCAATTTGGCTGCCAGAGCAGGGCCGCCACCAGCGGGTTTTGACGAGCTCGTTGCTCAGTATGTGGCTGGGTTGCGGGTATACCAAAGAACTCAAGTGGACCCAATGGTACAAGATATTCATGTTCCACTGTCAGCCTTGGGCCAAAGAGGCTACACGGAAAACTGACATGTGTGACCATTGTGTTTACTTTGACACGACTCTGGAGCCAGGCCTGCGAAGATTCATCAAAGATGCTCGCGCATCTCTTATGGAATATCTACCGGATTACTTCCAGGCTTTGAAGATCGAAGACCAGGAGTCCGTTCTGGAAGTTGCCAAGAAGCTCAATGCGTTCATAGACAAGCATGGCGAGCGAAACCGTGCAGGGCGACAGAAACTTAAGGCCAGAGCTGTCGATCTGCATTCGTTGGAAGCAAAGATATGTCACGAGCTCCGTTTCGAGATCCAGATCGCGGAGTCGTATGCCTGGCATAAACAGACAGCACTGCGCCAAGCGAACGCCGTTTACGAGCAAAGGACCGGTCTACAGTCCGGTCAATGTCTTATTTGGACGGACTGGAAGCAAAACATTACACTGCCACTTGCCACGATACAGACAGGCACGATGTTCTATGGGCCTGCACGTCAAGAACTGTCATGCATTGCTTTCGTGGTGTTTAGTGGCACACCTTCAGGCATAGTCCAAGAAAACTTCGTATACTTCAGTGAAATTATCGAGCACACAGCGCTTGCAAGTACAGTCTTCTTCGGGCAGCTGAAGCAGTTTCTCCCGCAACCAGGACGTCCAATAGTGTAGGATGAGAGTGAGAGGAGTGAGGGTAGGATACGTAGCGTGGGGTAGGGTATATGGTATGGTGTTGTAGCGTAGGGCAGCATAGCATAGGTTTAGAGTGGGGCAAGGTAAGATAGGACACGGGGCAGCTTCGGGACTTCGCAGGAAGACTACAACACGTGGGTGTCTGGATGGACTGCGGTGGCCACTTCCGGTCATACAGCACAATCGCTTACCTTGCCAAAGAGTATTGCGGTCATTTTGGTTGTCCCACCACCATCAACTACTTCGGGGAGAAACACGGCAAGGGCTTGGTTGATGCGGCCTTCGCTACTGTAAATCGGTGGATTTCCTCTTATCTGAGCCACGGAGAGGACCGGCAGATCAGTTCTCTAGCAGAGTTGGTTCGTATTTGTCAAGCAGCGGCTGCGAAAGCCAATAAAGAAGACGATGGCGGCATTCGGTGGAAGGTCTTGCAGTACGACTCCGACTTGAAGCCTGCAAAGCGTCACCTCATGGAGGAAGGCCTTTTTCAGATACAGCGCACCTATTGCTTGCGTGTTGAAGCTTCTTTTGGCCGTTATGATCGGCTGAAGATCATCAACAAGGTTTTTTCCGATGAGCACGGTGGACCCGTGACCAGCTTTACTCCGAAGTTCTTCCTTGAGGACGTCGAAGATCGCTCTTGGAGGAAGGGCTACTTTGGGAATCGAAATTGGGAGCGGCGAAAGCCACAACGAGGCGAAACCACTACGTTGATGTCCCGACGACACTCGCAGCAACACATCCCTCGGGCCAAGCTCACAACTGCTTGGCAGGACCGGGCCGCAAGACAAGCTCGAGCATTGGAGCGCCGCCGCGCGGCCAGGCGCAGAAAATTGGCTGTGGCTGAGGGCGCAGAGCAAGCATCCTCGACCTCTTCTTCGAGTTCGTCAGAGTCAGATTCGAGTTCAGAGAGCTCCTGAAAGAAAGGTTTTTCCTCGCGTCATACTAGTACTACTATTATCACCGCTACCGCTAATGCTCCTGCTCCTGCTCCTGCT
>CAJNJA010006580.1:0-16795 GCA_905231915.1 Symbiodinium necroappetens
AAACCCTAAACTAAACCCTCCCCCCCACACCCTATACCCCAGCCCTAAACACTACACCCTCTACAGAGTGAGGTTGAGTTGGCGGTTGGTGCCCTGGTGGCCGGTATCAAGTCCGTGACCCTCCAGGGCACGTTGGTGCTACGCCTTGCCTCTTGGTGTCAGACGCAGGGCTGGGCAGGGGATGAAGCAGAAGCAGGATTCAAGGGCCAAGGGTTTCTGCTGGGCTTGGTGCTGCTGCTAATGTGGGTTTAAACTTGTGCATGCATGATACTGCACAGATATTTGAGAAGCACAGGAAGACTTGATGGCCAACATGGTGAGACTTAGTATCACCAATGCGGGAAGGCAAGGTGTACTTTATAGCCATGAAAACCATGCAAACTATGACGGGCATGGCAAGCAAAAAACGATACCATGAGTGGTTGCCGTAAACGTGCTACCGATTCCTTTGTGCTCATATTAACATAAGCAGCGGCAGTATCTGTGACTGTAGACTCGATGTCAGTGCGAACCCTGAAGCCCGAAAAGCCAAACCGCCAAGCCCTTATGCCCCCAAACCTCCTAAACACCAAAACCAGCAACGCCAAAATCATCAATGGAAATTCTCCCGATAACGTGAGAACAGCCAAACCCTAAACCCAAGCAAAGGACTCCAAGCCCTAAGCCCTAAACCCTGAACCCATTTAGGCCCCAAGCCCTAAACCTCTTAAAGCAAAGATGGCAGAACCCTTAAAGGATTGCAGATAGCAGCCCGTGAAGGAACCCTTCAGACAAGCAGAGTTAGTTCCCAGGACCCTTTGCTCGACCGAAGCCCGATCTTGGGCGGCTGCCCGGCTTCGGGTTTAGGGTTTAGGGTTAGGGTTGAGGGTTGAGGATTGAGGGTTTAGGGTTTGGGGTTCAGGGTTTAGGAATCTATTGGGCTTTTGGAGTGCCTGCCTTTTGGTGTCCACCGTAACCCCAAACCGTAAACCCTAGTACTGGTAATATGTTTAGGTTTTAGCCCAATGATTTTCAGTAGTGGCAGTAGAAGCAGCAGGAGCAGCAGGAGTACTGGGAGCGAGTAGGAGTAGTACGAGTAGGAACAAGAGGAGCGGTAGTAGTAGTTGTCCTAGTAGTAGGAGGTGTTGTTTATGTTGTTGGAGTGTCATCATGAGCATGTTCCAGCTTTTTGCACTTCTTTCAAACAGATGCCAGGCTGTGGATTGGTTGCCGTGAGTCGCTGTGGGCTGTACGGTTTCACATCGAGGCTTTTAGACGTCTTTTGGTCCTGACTTGTCAAGGCTGCTCAGGTTGTTAGTTCCTGGAAGTTCTTTCTAGGTTGCCGTGTGGGGGCCTGGGTAATTCCCACAATCTGCTTCCTCACTACGCGCTACCCTTAAAAGTACCGCAAGGCACCCAAAAGGGGCCCTAAACCCTATCTTAACCCAAGACTCCCCTAAACCCTAAACCTAGACGTTAAGCCCTAAAGTTGCTGGCTGTCCCCTTATGGAGAGTTAGAGTGGTCGCAGGTCTGGCGCTGTCATGGCACCCCAAGCGAGCTCGAAGAGATGCCCTGAACCCTACAGTCTAGCCCTACCTTAACCCTAAAGAACCTGCCTTTTTCGGATTCCTGATTGTGGTTTCCGTAAATACATATTAAATTAATGAAAGAAAGAATGAATAAATAAGTAAATAACCAACTAACTAACTAACTAACTAAATAAATAAATAAATAAATATATATATATAAGAATAAGAGTCCTCAAACAGGTAGGCTTTTTTTTTGAGTCCGGGTATGCCCTACACGATTAGGGGTTTGTGGATCAGGCTTCAGGGTCCCACCGCCTACATCCAACATCCGAAAGCGAAAGCCCTCGGCGGCTAAAGGGCTTAGAGCTCTGAGTTGGGGTTCAAGGGTTTATTTTTAGGATTTAGGGTTCAGGGTTCAAGGGTTTATTTTGGCTTTGTGGCATGGGATCTGGGGCTAACTGCTAACTGCCCCGCTTAGAGCTTCGGAGCTTTGACCTAGTGGCTTTGCACTCGGGAGACCCTTCACCCTACTGTAGTGGCTTGAAAAAATTACCAATACTATTTTGATCTATTTTGGGGGTTGCG
This sequence comes from Symbiodinium necroappetens, assembly GCA_905231915.1. NCBI lineage: Eukaryota > Dinophyceae > Suessiales > Symbiodiniaceae > Symbiodinium > Symbiodinium necroappetens. The sequence continues at coordinate 2,095 of CAJNJA010006580.1, forward strand.
TATTATAAGTACATGATAAAGCACACCAAACCCTTATTCTAATTATTAAGGCCCCTACATTGCACCCTAAACCCTTAGCCCCGAAGCCTCGACCCTAAGCCCCAAAACCCCAAACCACAAAAGCCCTAAGCCCTAAACCCCCAGGCTGAGGGTTTAGGGTTTAGGGGTTCAGGGTTTAGGGTTGAGGGATTAGGGTTTTAGGGAGTTTAGGGTTCAGGGTTGAGAGTTTAGGATTAGGGTTTTAGGGTTTAGAGTTTTGGGTTTAGGGTTTCGGGGTTTTACCTAAACACCCGTTTTTTGGCTAGAGGTCTGGTGATCTACTTCCTTGACCCTCCTGTCTTGGATCTGCATTTCACCAAGCTCCCCGGATGCGCAAGGAAGGGTTAGGGTTCAGGGTTTAGGTTATAGGCAAAAGAGTTTAGGGTTTAGGGTTTAGGTTATAGGCTATAGAGTTTAGGGTTTATATAGGGTTTAGGTTATAGGGTTTAGGGTTTAGGGTTTAGGTTATAGGTTGTAGAGTTTAGGGTTTAGGGTTTAGGGTTTAGGATATAGGGACTTGGAGTCAGAAACAAAGCTCACCAGATTCTAGGTAGGGGAATCGGGGAGCGGGGTCAAGGGACTACCAGAAGGGACCTAAGGGGACTCTCATCGGGATCCGGTCCAGCATCCATGCTAAGAGCCCGCAAGAAAAGGGAGCCTCGACGTAGATTGCGAGCGGTAGGGTTGTTGTTATCGGGATCCGGGGTATTTTTGCGGACTTGGGGTTCAGGGTTTAGGGTGTAGCTGTTGATGTGGGGGGGGTTTGAGGGTTGAGGCGTCTGGTGGGAGGCGTGGGATCAAAAGTGCTTGTGTTTGCTTCGAGCTTTAGACCAGGCCCCACCCCTTACACCCCAAGCTTTGAATCGTTGCAGTGTGCACTTCTGAATCGTGGCTTTTCGACTGGTGTTTGGTGGGTGTAGCAGGCCGACGATGGTGAATTGCCCTGAAACCCCGACCCCAAACTTAAAGTCTTAAACCCTACACCCGGCACCTTGAGAGAGGTTGTGCCGGTGTTTCTTGGGCCTTTCTGTACGCCGCTGTGTGGGTTGAGAACTTTAGGTTTGGGCTTTATCTGGGTGTAGGGATGTCAAGGGTTTAGGGTTTAGGGATAAGGGCCTCCGGGGTTCAGGGCCTTGTGGCATTGCACGCCCGTCACTTCCTAGGACGCTGACTTTAGCGACGGGGGTGTGCCGAAGTTCTTAAACTGAGAAAGCAGCGACAGGCACGATAGGGTATAGGGAGGCTGATCTTGACTCATGCTGATTACAGTATCCGGCTTGATCTATACATCCGAAAACTCTAACCCCCCAAGCAATAGTAATCCCTAAACCCCGAACCTCGAAACCCTGAACCCTGAAGCCCCTAAACCCTAAAGCCCGAAACCCCGAAACCCAAAGGCCTAAACTATAAGTCTTGGAGCCAAAGCCGCGAAAAGCCCCAAAGCTCGCGGGCCCCGAGCTTTTGCCAAGCTTAGGCTCGCCGAGCTGGCATCCGAGTTGGATTTTTCCGCCTCCTGGGAGAAAAACGTTGCGAACATAGAGGGTTTTACAGGGTTTTGGTGGATGTTAGAAGGCTTGGACACTTGTTTTCGATGGAGGGGGTTGTAAAATAACTTCGTGGGAGTTTGATGCGGTCGCAGTCGTAGCAGTGGTAGCAGCAGCAGCAGCAGTAGCAGCAGTACGAGTAGTAGGAGTAAGAGTAGGAGCAGGAGCAGAAGCAGCAGCAGCAGCAGCAGCAGCAGCAGCAGTAGCAGTGGCCGCTTGGGTAGGAGCAGGAATAGGAATGGAGGGGCAGGGAGAAGAGAAGGAGGAGGAGTAGGAGGAGGAGGACGAAGGAGGACGAGCAGTCGTCATCGTTGTCGCCTTGTTGCCGTTGTGGTTGTGTTTGCAGTTGTGGTAAACCCTAAACCCTAAACCCCTAACCCCCAAAACTCTAAACCCTAACGTGGCATTTTGAGTGAACACAGGAACGTATGATCACGAACCTCCTGGAGAAGCTCATTGCAAGACGACTGGTGCTGCCGAACGTTTGGTTCAGGCCCTTCCTCAAGGATGACGCTATGCCCAATCTTTGGTGGTTTCCAGGAGTTTCCAATGGCAAGAAATGTGTGCAGGGTGGGCTCTGAAATTCATTTCTCAAACGAGATCCTTGCCAGTTTCACTTGCATTCGGGCTGCCAGTGCACTTTGAGCCAAACCCCAAAGCCAGGCTTGTAATCATTGGAAGCAACAAGTGCAGGAGTTTGAATCAGACTCTACACCGAACCTGTGCATGTGGGGCTTAGGCTTAGAATTTACATGGAGTCTCCTGACCAAGGCACCGTACCGGAGGATGCTGACTTTGCCTTGCTGGTGGTTGTCTTGTTAGGATGAAAGAGTGCAAGATGATCCAGGTGTTGATATGGCATCCATGACTGGACACAGTTGCCTCCTTGCTGTTGAACCATTACTATTATGATTACCCTCACCCCCTGCTATTCCCTCTAACGTTGGTGTTTTGACTGTTGTTATCTTTTCTGTTGTGTCGCTATACCCTAAACCCCTGAATCGTGCACGACTACCGTGGGAAGCTAACATGCTCCTCCGAGAGCTATATGGTAGTTCTCTGATTAGGGTCCCTTTTTGGACAAACAATTTGCCGTCATGGCCTTGCAAAACTCACATCGCTCACTCTCCGTTTCTCTGCTATACCTGCAAACTCGCAAGGGGCTTTCGTCCGGGATGCACTGCCCTAAGCCCTAAACTCTAAGCCGAAGCCTTGTCAACTTTACACCTTCGTCGCCTCGCGGTAGCAACCTTCAACTTAGTGTTCCTTTTTGGACAACTATATATACCTGGAGGTTTTTTTAATGGGTAGTTGTAGCGGGGGCTACAAGTCCCCCCATGTGGGTTACAATTGTAGTTGCCCTACTTACAACTCCACTTAGAACTACCCATGAGCCTCCAAGTAGCATGCCCTTGAACCATGGTCTAAGGAGGAAGTGGTGGACACAGCCACTCTGCGTGATCCCAAGCCCGTTGGTGTCCTTCGTGTCACTGAGGCTTGGCTTCAGCTTACGACTGGGTTTAGGGTTTAGGGTTTAGGGCTATTCAAACAGCAAATGCTGCAGGATGATGATGGTCATCAAGACTCGTTTTTGTTGTCGTGATGGTATCCAAGTTACCATGGCCTGAACTCATAATCCTAAGCCAAATGCAAACTGGGCTCGGGCGGTCGAGTGAAGAGCCACACCGCTCCTGCTCCCATTGATGGAAGCTTCTTGTCCGTATTACCATGGTCATCGCGGTCTACCTGCCTTTAGCTCTATCACGATTTGTTATAGTCCGTCGCACTGCTGCGATTCGTGGCAGCGACGACGAACGTGAGGAGATTGAGGGTTAACTTGACTGGCCTAGCTGTCTTTATGTCAGCATAAATCTTCTTATCGTCACCGCCAGTTTAATTTCTGTCTGTGTTCTCATTGCTATGCCGGTTGTCGCGGCATTGTCATTTCGGCGGTGCTTGTCGTTGACCGTGCCAGCTTCAGTGATGATGATGATTTTGACGATGACGATGACGAGGATGATCACGGTGGTCATGATGATTATGATATGACTATGATGTCGATGATCATGAAGATTATTGATGTGAAGGTGGTGGCGGCGGTGGTGGTGGTGATGCTCATGACGATGGGATGAGGGGCACGAACATGCTGTTGGCTGTTACGATTAGGAAAGCGTGATTGTTGTTAGTGAGGTTGTCGATAGCGGCCATGCTTATGTTGTAGTCAATTGTTAGCAAGATGATAGTGATGATGGTTAATTTCTTCCCCATTTCTCGGTACTAAGTAGTTAGTATGCAGTTGATTCCACTCACGGCATGGGGCACTCCTGCATCGATACAGTTTCCTAATCCTTAAACCCCCAAGCCCTTAAACCCTAAACTCTAAACCCTAAACCCTGAACCCTAAACCCTAAACCTTAAAACCCTAAACCCTAAACCCTAAGCCCCTAACCCCTAAACCCTCCCGGTGTGCCCAGGCTATCGAGGCCAAGGACCTCTACGCCAATGATATCAACCTCTTCACAGACCGGACGAGTGATCCATATGTCCGAATCCGCCTGGCCGACGACGCCGCCGGGCAACAGCTGTGAAGATCTTGTGCTGTGGGTGTAAGGCGACATGCACAGTGAGTAATGGTCATATTATTACTGCTGGTGTTGTTGATCGTATGGTTAGTATCATTATTACTGTTACTTTGTATGTAATGTCATATGATTACTGTTGGTGCTATTTGATAGTATGGTCATTACCATTATGCTTAATTGTCAGTATTACTGTTACTGTTTTAATGTTGTACATTGTAGTTGTGGGACTCTAGGACCCGCCTGCAGGACAGGGCAGGCAATTCAGGGCTTCAACGGGTTTAGGGTTTAGGGGTTTGGGGTCCAGGGTTCAGGGTTTTTGGGGTTAAGAGGCTAGGGTTTAGGGGTTCAGGGTTTAGCGTTTTGAGTTTAGAGTTTAGAGGTTCGGGTTTAGGGTTTAACGGACCATCATCGACAAAAGTGTTCTATCTTGGCGATGTGTACAACCTAAATACGCCAAAGAATCCTCATTCTTCTGGTAATCCTTTGGCACCCGAGCAGCAACCCTCATAGAACCCCTGTCAGGAAGCCGCATGGAACCCTGAAAATGGCCCATGCATGACCTTGAACAAGAAAGATGGTGGGGTTGAGTTTTTTTTACATACTTTGCGGTTTAAGGTTTGGGGTCTTTTGGTTCAGAGTTCACGATTTAGAATGGGGTTTAGGGTTTCGGGTTTAGGGGGCCCAGGGTATTGGAGAAGACAACAGCAGCAATCATCAACAGCTCCAGGAATGGAACTCCAAGCACCTGGACAGTACTTGCAATCCCAAATGGGTCACGGACCCTGATGCGCAGCTCAGCCGAATGTGGTATGTCGGATATAGTGTGTAGTCCTGAAGGGGTAGATTCCTGCAACCAGGGCGTCGACGTACAAGAACACAAGTTAAGAGCTCAGGAGGACAGTAGCCATAAACCCTAAATCCCAAACCCTAAACCCCTAAACCCCTAAACCCTAAATCTCTAAATCCCTAAACCCTAAACCCAAAACCCTAAATCCCTAAACCCCGAAACCCTTGAGCCCACAAACCCCAAACCAACCTAGAGAGCCCTACTCTCTGGAACTTGAAATCCTGATGAGGGTGCGCGTCTGACGATACTTGGGGCCTAAGCTATCGACCCTCCGAGCAAGAAGTCCAGAAAGGGAGCTGAGTTGGGCTTAAGGGTTCAAGGTTTAGGAGTTAAGGTTTGGGGTTTTAGGGTTGAGGGGTTAATATTTGGGGTTTAAGGTTTAGGGTTTTTGGGGTTCAGGGTCTAGGGTTGGAGGGGTTAGCTTAGAACTCCCGATCGTTTTGGTGATTTCGTAGGTCTCTTGCAACCAGGAGTACAGATCGGACCAGTGGGTCCAGTACAGCTGCTGTTGCTGTGCTTCTAACCCTAAACCCAAACCCTAAGACCCTAGACCCTAAACCCTAAACCCTAAACCCTAAGACCCTAAACCCTAGACCCCGAAGCCCTAAAACCCTAAACCCTAAACCCTAAGACCCTAAGCCCTAAGACCCTAAACCCTAAGACCCTAAGACCCTAATTCTAATGCGCTTTGATGACCCCAGGGTCTGCAGTTTCCGGGAGCAGCCCTCGGGACCAGAAGCCCGAAGCCCTTAGCCCCCAAACTCCACGCCCGAACCCGAGTCCGGCGTTGCGGTTAGAGTTTTTTGGGGCTTTAAGGTGAAGGTGATGGAGCTTTTAGGGGTTTTGGGTTCAGGGTTTAGGGTTTAGGGGTTTTGGGTTTAGGGTATCTATGGAGCTCTTCGGAATGCACAGGACCTCGTCTTCCCTCGTGTCTTTGATCTCGCGGAAAGTAGTCGTCCGCTTTGGGCAATTCCGTCCCTGCCTAGGTAGAACACCGCCTTCACCCAGAGAGCCCGATAGCCCTCAAATAAAGAATAGACTTCAAGTCCTAATAACAACAGCATCTATAATGTAGAGTGTATCCAGTAATTAAGAGGTATTGGTCTCTCTGGGTATGGAGATCATAGCACGCGGGGAGACGGGGGGTTCGGCGAGGTTTGGAGTTGCTTTTGGCTTTCGAGCTCAGCCCCTAAATCCTGAACCCTGCACCCTATTCAAACCCTAAACCCTAAACCCTAAACCCTAAGACCCTAAGACCCTAAACCCTAGACCCTAGACCCTAAACCCTAAACCCTAAGACCCTAAGACTCTAAGGCCCTAAGACCCTGAAACCTAAACCTCTGGAGGCTGGCGAATGGTGACGTTACCGTCTCCGAAGAAGAGCGGCATGACTTCCTGGTTTATGACCCTCGCCTCATAGAGCTTGAAGGGCGAGGTTGCAAGGCTTCAGGCTTCAAGGTTTAAGGGTTCAGGGTATGAGCCCTAAACCCTAAACTTCAGGGCTGTTGATCTGGGAGGTAGTGCCACAAAAAGCTTCTCTCTGAATCTTGAGCGGAATCAATAGAAGGATCCCTTATGTAACACTTGTAGAACTTGTAGATCCCTTTATAAAGGAACCCTTTTCCAATTATTAAGGCCCCATGCTACACCCTCGTAATATCCCGTATAGTAGCCCTTATAAGGAGCCCGTTGACGGAACCTAAACCCTAAACGCTTTGAAGGAGCCCTATTCCACGGCAGGAATCAAGCCGTAAAATTACTCTGCAGGATGTGGGTCAAACACTTCGCATTGAAGTCTACGACTGGAACGAGTTCCAGAGTGACGTTCTGCTGCTCGGCATGTTCCATGTTGAGTCAAAATGCTGGTTTATATCAGTTTAGGGATCAAGTTTGGTTGCTGCTTCGTTCACCACTGTCAGCGAGATGTCGTTGCCGTCTGTGCTGCGGGTGCAGCTGATGGGCAGGGGTTCATGGTGTTTGTCCCCGGGGTTGCGGCAGTGCATCATTCTTCAGCATCACCATAGCCATCCTCATCATCTGTCGCGCAACAACGTCTCCAGGACCGACCATCATAACGACCATCTTCGGACAACATCATCACTGCCCCATTGCCATGCTCATCCTGGTCCCGAACTCGACCCCGATCATGATAACTGTCAGGTCGGTGATGATGATGCTGATGATGCTGATGATGATGATGATGGTGATGATGATGATGATGTTGATTACGCTAATCAGTAAACTTTATCGCACCACTCTCTTCTTTCGTCCAGCTCAGCTCATCCTTGGTCAAAGCTTCAACAGCATCCGCAAGTGCTTGACAGATTTTTGTCGAAGCTCAGCCGAGGATCGGACGCTCGATTCACATCTCCGTGCAGGACGCCCTGGCGAAGTCAAGGACTGACGGCACCAAAGGCCAATGTCAGGGTTTAGGGTTTGGGATGGTTTAGGGTTTAGGGTTTTTTTAAGGTTTTTTTTTTTTTGTTGGGGGGGGGGTTCGAGTTCAGGGTTTATCAAGAATCCTCACGCTTCGATGCTTTTGTGGAGCTTAAGAGGCCGAAGCCCCAAATCTGAGAGCTGAAATCCAAACCTCTGGAAGGAAGTGGATCGAGCTGAAGCAGAAGGACGACAAGCCTGGCGGTCACCTTCAGATGACTACTGCCGAAAATAGAAGAAGCCCTATAACCCTAAACCCTACCCCCTAAACCCTAAAAGCCTAAACCCTGAAACCTACTCCCAAACCCTAAACCCCAAACCTTACTCCCTAAAGCCTAAACCCTAAACCCTACTCCCTAAACCCTACCCCTAAACCCTAAAGCCTAAACCCTAAACCCTACTTCCTAAACCCTAAACCCTACTCCCTAAACCCTAAAGCCTAAACCCTAAACCCTAAAGCCTAAACCCTAAACCCTAAACTGTCCAGTTGAGGCTTTCGGGGTCGAAGGGTTCAGCTTCAGGAGCTGGGGGTTGAGACCCTAAACCTTAACTGGGTCATTGCTGGATACAATTTTACATTTTGTTTTCATAAAACCGTGATAAGGATTGAAAATGATGCTTAGGGTTTAGGGTTTAGATCATTTTTAATATGGCCCCAGCAGGAACCAGTTGAGGTTTAGGGTTTAGGGTTTAAGCCCTAAGCCTGGAACCCTAAAATAGGGGCCCAAATAATTCCCAATACTATTTTGGGGGTTCCCTTATTATAGTTATAGCATACTATACCCCAAAACTCTATTCTAATTCTTAAGGCCCCTACAGTACACCCAAAACCAATAAGCCCCAATGCCCAAGCGAAAGTGGGATTCAGGCGGGGCTAGGTTTAGAACATACATGGCCTTGCCTTTCGAGGGCTTAGCGTTGGAAAGCCATAAGGCTTAAGCGTTGCTTGGTTATTTAAGGTTTAGGGTTACAGGACCATGGGACTTAGTGACTAGGGTTCTAAACGAGGTAAACTATAGTTGTAAGCACTTATAACCCCGATCAAGGTACTTAATTATGACCTTATTTACAAAGTCCCATGATCCCCGAAGTAGAGTCCCCCACAGAACTAGCATCCTAAAGCTCAAAATACTATAGCCGGATCCGCAACCGGCGGCCTAAACCTAGACTCCTTTGGTCCGAGGTGAAACTAAAGGGATTCAGGGGTTTCGGGTGTAGAAATCCGGCAATATTCTCCCTGATTGTTTTGCTCCTTTTTTGCATCGAAAGCACTCTTCTTCCATTAAGTCTACTATGTTAAACCCTGAGCCCTCAACAATCAAGGCAGTTCGACTGGCTGAAGGTGGTGCAGGACAGGGTTGTGGGGTCAAGAAGTCCTTCGGCTTAGGCTTGGGGAAGAAACGGGTGAAGAGCCCTAAATCCTAAACCTTAGACCCAGAAGCCAGTCCCTCCCCAAGCCCCAAGCCCTTAAAAGGAATGCGCGTTTAATTAGATAAAATCCAGCATGATTTCGTTCCCTTTGTTCACTTAATGCACTTTCACCTCTACCACCAGCGTTCGGGATCATCTCGTTCATCAGGTTGTTCATTTCTTTCAATTAACTTCTGGGTTCCTTCCACCTTTCTCACTTCCCAGGCATCCATTACGTTCCTGATCCCCGTTCCGTTCATTCACTGCGTTCATTAGTTGTATCTGGGATTCCGACCTTGAACTGAATAGAGTGAAACAAGGATAATGGAACGAAGAATGAGCGGAAGCATGCTTTGTTTCATTTTATTTCAATTCACCCCGTTCGTTCTTGGTGCGTGCTGCTTTAGCACGAAGCGCCTCGAGCCCAAATCCTAAACCCCTGAAATCCGTAGACCCTATCCCACTCAGATCCCTAGGCCCTAGACCCTAAGTGCGGTACGTCCTTCAACCCGAAACCCCCATCCCTTGAGCCCCAAACCCCCCGAGCCCCACTCACAGTCCAGCCACCAGGAGAGCGCAGGCCCCTTAAACCAAGAAGACGACGCCTGCATGGTCAGATTGAAGATCGATGAAATCTATGTGACCCTGGACTGCATTAGAGTACTGGATTCACGCCCGAGTTTCGTGATACGAGCTTCGGGTTGCGGCTGGGAGGTTTTGCTTAAAAGCCCTAAGCCCTAAGCCTCATACCCTAAATATGCCCAAACCCGAAACCATAAATCATAATCCTAAAGATCCCTAACCCCTAAACCCTAAACTCTAAACCCAAAATCCTCAACCCTAAACCGACCCTGAAATTCCCAGACGCCGGCCCCCAGAGCCGAGTTTTGCAGCTGAAACCTCCGGCCTTGCCTCTCCAATTTTTGGATTTCGGGTTTCTAGGGCTTTTAGGGTTTTTAGGGTGTTTAGGGTTTTTAGGGTGTTTAGGGTTTTTAGGGTGTTTAAGGTTTTTATTGCTTTTAGGGTTTCTAGGGCCCTAGGGTTTTTGGGGTTGAGGGTTGAGGGTCTAGAGTTTAAAGGTGTAGGTTTACGGGCGGCTTAGAGAGTTGAGGGTGTCGGGTTTAGGGCTTTAGACTAGGGCTTAGGGTCCTGAAGCCTTGAGTTTTGGGATCAGGGCGTCCCCCAAAACCCCCCAAGACCAAAGCCCCTAAAGCGCAAAGCCTGACCGTGGCAGGGTTCTGGGGTTCGGGCTCCTGCTGTCAGGGGGCTTAGGGAGCTTTGTGGTTCCGATTTGCCAGTAGAGTTCAGGGGGCTGGGGATCAGTTCGTTGGCATTCGCGGTGTTCGGGTTTAGGGCTCAACAACTCCACAAGGCATTGTCACCGCAATGCTTGCTTTGCAGTGCAGGTTCTCTGGCTTTCGGCATTCAGCGCACGCTAAAGAGTCGGGCTAAAGGCTCGACCCTCAACCCTGAAGCCCAAACGCCTACACAGCAAATCCTTGAAGCCTTTGAAGTACCGGGCGAGTTTGGGTTAGGATTATCATTCAGGGGCCCTCCCACGGCGGTGAGCTGAATCGGCTCAGAGTTCAAAGTTTCAGAGTTTCGTCGTGTAGGGCTTAGGGTTCTCAGGGTGCAGTGGTGTAAGGCTTTAAGGGTTTCAGGGGGCTTCAAGCAATTATTCTAGGGTTTAGGGCCGAGGCTCACTGTAGGGTTTAGGGTTTAGGGGAAACCTTCAAAGTTTGGCGGAGGCAGCCGGTTACGATCTGGGGCTGGCCTTTTCAAAAGAGAAGAGCCCTTCCAAGAAAGGACCATTCCGTCATTGTGGAGAGGGGGCTCTCCCCAGACATACACTCCAAACCTTAAACCGTAGAGGCCGCAAGCAGCACCTAGCATGGTCTGCTTTCCTTGACCCGCCCAGGCCCGAAGATGTCGCCTCTTGGCTGCACGACGTGGGTCGTCAGACTGGACTCTGGGGGACTTGTCCTAAAGTTGATCGTTTCTTAGGCCGAATCCGAGAGTCTTCGACCTTGATGCATACCCATATCGTAGTGTCGACATTGTTTATATGCGCACATGCGCCTGTAACTGTAGCTGCTTCCGCATTACAAACCTTGGATCTTCATAGCCTTTTCTAGATCCGTGCCTGTATTTGCCGCCGTTCCCTTCCTTCCTTTGTGCACGTGTACATGTGTATGTATGTACGTACTATGATTGTACGACTGTACGATTGTATGATTGTATGTATGTTTGTATGTATGTATGTATGTATTTATGTATGTATGTATGTATGTATGTATGTATGTATGTATGTATGTATGTATGTATGTATGTATGTGTGTATGTGTGTATGTATGCCTGGATGCATGTATGCAGGCATATGTGTGTGTTATGTAAGTGTTGATGTAGCATAGCATACTGTATGCGTGTATGTATGCAGGTATGCAGGTAGGTAGGTAGGTAGGTAGGTAGGTAGGTAGGTAGGTAGGTAGGTGCGTATGTAAGTAGATGAAAGACACGTACCTACATGCACATGTAGACACCCACACATACATTCGTGTCAAAACCTTAAAACTCGCATGCATTATGAAGGACTTGGTATCTGGAAGCATTGCAGATTCATATCTTTAGATTTCCGACTTGTTTGTCTGTAGGTGCACAGGTTTGCTTGTGTTTATGCGATCTTGGGCGCATTCTGAAGCAATACCGGAATAATAAGTAGTTCTATTCCCGCACCGTCCCTAAAGCCTAAACCCTAAAGCGGATGTAATTGTAGGATAAATATCCGCCGAAACCCTCGATGCTCTGCCCCAGCCGCGGTGTGAACCCCGGTATGAACCAGGACCTGCTTTATGCAAAAGTCGAGGCCCAGGGCTCTCTGGGAGTTTGATGCAGTTTTTGGGTTTAGGGTTTAGGGTTTGGGGTTTAGGGTTTAGGGGTTTAGGGTTTAGGGTTTAGGGTTTCGCGGGATTTCGGGACTAGGGTGTTGGGAGGCGTGAGGGTCTGATCGGGGTGCAGGATTTTCGTTGACCCTTCGCGCCACCTGTCTTTTCAGTGGACCTGGACCTTGTCGGGGTGTCATATTCAGGAGCCCCGACACGTAGGTCTTCGGGTTTAGGGTGTAAGGGTTAGGGGTTTAGGGGTTTACGGTTTAGGGCTACAGGCGCGTCCTGAAGTAATCGTCCGTGATAATGGATGTCTAAGTCCTTGTGTCCTGGAGTAGCCGGTAGTACCTCACGGGCTTACTGCAGAATATCGGTTCATGAGGTTTGCGTCTTTGTTTCTCACATCTTCAGATTTTGCATTGTAGTAGCCGTAAGCCCAAAAGCCTAGATCCTAAACGCTGATGTCAAAATCCTACGCCCTACTTGTAGCAGTGGGAGATGCGACAGAACCTGCGCTTCGGCCTTTGTTTCACAGACTTCCGTTTTAAAATGTACGGGCATTGTTCCGCTGTAATAATGATAATAAGAATGATAATAACAGTTCAGTAATAACACTATTTCATCATTATTATTATTATTGTTATTTTTGTTGTTGTTATTATTATTATATATATATAGATATGCTAACCCGCCTAATTGACCCGCACGACCTCGGAACGCGTGTCGTCGCTTTGCGAGTCTACGGTAGGAGAAGTTCTGTATGTGCAACATCAGTCATCCACCTTCGTAGACACTGATATAAGAAACATTCGTGTTCTTCTAGACGCTCCTCACCTTCGCTCGTGATGATTTATTTAGGGGAAATCAGAAGGATCCCAATACCCTGTAGAATACCTTGTAGAAGGCCGCCTTTACCCATGTATACAATTATACCATATATATATATATGTGTCATATAGAAAGCCTATACAGTACCTTGTGGGGTACCCTTCCCCCTACAGGATACCCTATAGAGTACACTGAAGATAGGAAGTTTAAATATGGAAAACCATTCGGAGCCCAAGATCTGAGAAGCCCCCAGTTGAATTGTGGCAGGTTGGGTAAAAGATTCCTATAAAGAAAATCCAGAACCAAGAAGAATAGCCTTATAAATACCTTACAGAATACCCCCTCTGTGTATATATATATATGTATATATATTTATATACATACTTTAAATAATTTACAACAAGTTGATTATATATATATATGGTTATATAAATGTAGATGTACGTACGTACGTACGTACTTACGTATGCATGCATGCATGCATGCATGCATGCATGCATGCATGCATGCATGCATTTATGTATGTGTGTGCATATGTATATACATTGCATGTTTGTATGTATATGTGTATAGCCATATACAGATAGGTAGATCGACAGACGGATAGATAAAGTATAGAAAGAAAGATAGAGATACATGTATGTTTATGTCCAGATTCCCAACGAGTGCAGGTGAAGTTCCAGGAGGTGCTCAAAGCGTCAACGCCGGATACCCACCTTACCAGCCCCTTCGGCTAAAGTTTCGCGGGTTCCTTCATGGATTCCTTTGAGGGTTCCTCAAAGGGGTTCCTAAAGGCTTCCTTCAGCGCTTCTACAAAGGGTTCCTTGAAGGGTTCCCCAACGACAAGTGATATAGGGGCCTCAATAATTACCCATATTATTTTGGGGGCTCCTTATTATAATTGTAGTATAATGGGCCCCAAAACCCCATTCTAATTATTAAGGCCCCTACATTACGTAAACCTAAGCAAGCACACAGAAACCGGCTGCGGTTTTCAGGGTCGCTTCTTGGAATTCATGGTGGTCCACCCAACTCCAAACTTCCGAGTATGAGGCCCTTAGGGTTTAGGGTTTAGGGTTTAGGGCTCCCCTAAAACGATCCGGTCCGGCTCTTCTTCCGAGGCTGTACCGGAACGTCAACTGTGCGAGAGAGAGAGAGAGAGAGAGAGAGAGAGTAAGAGAGACAGACAGACAGAGAGAGAGGGCGTTTGGGCTCCAGGTGTTGTGCTTGGGGCTTGAGGGCCTGGACGTTGCTGCTGTGGAGCTGTCGGACATCCTCTTATGGGTTTCGGGTGTAGGATGTTCGGCTTAGGATGGCTTACTTGGAGGTTCATGGGTTGTGAGAAGTGGGGTCAAGACGTAGGATAACTATAAGTATAACCCATAGTGTGGGAGTTATATTCCCTCAAATAACTACCCTAAACCCGAAAGAAACCTTAAAGGAACCCGGGGATGAGCCTCCAAGTACCCCAAACCCTAAACCCTCAACCCTAAAACCATGCAATCACAGAATACTTCTGGCTATGGATCGTGCAGGGCTTTGTCCATACACCATATACCTCTTGAAAAAAACACCCCCTAAACCCGTTCAGGGGGGTTAAGGTTTGGGTTCGGGGTTCGAAAGAGGGGTTCTTTAGGGTTCCATACACCCTAAACCCTAAACCGTTTTAATGGTAGGGTTTTGTGTTGCTAGAGGCCTAGGTTCGGGGCCTCGGAGGTTTGGGGCTCAAGGATTTAGGATGTAATGTAGTGGCCTGAACAATTACCTATAACATTTTTGGGGATTCCCCATTGTAATTACAGTGTTATTCACTCCAAAACCTTATTCTAATTATTAAGGCTTCTATCTTAGGGTTTACGGTGAGAGGGGGCTCTGTGGTTTCCGCTGGTTCTAAGCACAAACAGGCAGAAGGCGCGTTTTTTTCACGACGGGTCGTTTTCCAGAAGCGCCTTCTTCCTTGCGTTCTTGGGAGTCAGGAGCTTAGGGATCTAAGGTTGAGTTTAGGGTTTAGGGCTTAGGGTTTAGGGTTTAGGGTTTAGGGTTTAGGGTTTAGGGCCCTTAACCCTGAGATCCTTAAACACCTATTGAATACCCTATATGTACCCTTAAGGGTCCCAAGAAAAGCCTAAGGGT
>CAJNJA010006581.1:0-16795 GCA_905231915.1 Symbiodinium necroappetens
TAGTCGTCGTCGTCAGTGGCAGTGGCAGTGGCAGTGGTAGTGGTCGTGGTAGTGGTGGTAGTCGTAGTTATAGTACTAGTACTAGTAGCAGTAGTAGTACCAGTAGTAGTAGTAGTAGTAGTAGTAGTACCAGTAGTAGTAGTAGTAGCAGCAGTAGCAATAGTAATAGTAGTAGTAGTAGTAGTAGTAGGAGGTTGCATTCGGAAGCACGTGCGCGGTTAACTGCTGCTGCATCGCAATGTCAGAACACTGCTATGTCCATAATCAAGATATCCTGGTAACCCTATATGGCCTGTAGCGTTGCATCCTTCCAGGGCGCCTTCCGTTGAAGGACGTAGGGCCGTAGGGTCTGCCGATATAAGCAGACGAGCGTGGAAGCCACAAGTCGGATACACTAAACTAAACCCAGCAGCCGAGCAAGGACCGTTTCTTCCATGCGCTGAAGTGTTGTGACAGCAAGGTAGCTCGAGCTTGGTGACGGCGACCACGGAAAGTCCAGGAGTGTTTCTGTAAACAAAGCACGTTTATGCACGTTTCAACTGCGAGAGCTTGCCAAGTTACGGCAAAAGTGTTGGCCAATCCCTTCGGGGCAACGGACGCCCGAAATAGTATGCATGCACTAGATCACTAGATTCACTATTTAGCTTGAGACCGTGCAACCGCATGAAACCTTAAACCCTTTGACATACTAGTTTGCATGTTCGGTATTGGTCCGGCAGGTTGCGAATCGCGACCAGCGGACGTGCCTTATCTTGACTCACAGCTTCAGAAGAAGTGCGGGCGGGCCAGGTGCTGTTGCAGTGCTGCAGATTCTGACTGCACTTAGTCGAGAGCATGAAAGCCGTTTTGGTTGCAAGCGATGTGATAGTCGAGGAGTGAGAGCAGTACTCACGTTGTACTGCGGCAGTCTGAATGTAACCGTGGTGATACTCACGTTGGTAGCTCATTGTCGACGGTTTAGTGAGTCTTGGTTGTACCATCATGCGATCATAAACCTGCCATCTTTGTTTTTTCTCACATTTCGCTGTCAATCGCAAGGGTACCACAAAAAGGAGTCTCAGATGAGCCTGCGGGCTCCAAAATCAAACGTCTCTATTGGGACCGGAGTTCCGACAGACTGTCTGTGGATTGGTGGATCCTCGAGCCGGGTTTCAGTCTTGGGTTCAATGTAAAGACGGGAGACCTTCTATCCTCTGCTCGGTCCGAATCGAAAAGACATACAAGACGGGCCTTGGGCGTAGTTAAAAGTTTATGGTTCGACCCTATTCCCATCCTTCCAAAGACCAAAGTTGGCTCTGCCAAGTTGTGAGTCCCGTGCGGAGTCTACTAACCCAGGCTGGTAGGTACAGACCTCATCTCATCCGCCAAGCGGTGAGCCGCAGCCTAAAGCCCTGATCGAAATTCAAGCCCAGGTCCACGGAATCCGATGTCCTCCCTCTGCAGGCCCAGCCTCAGCCTCGTCCTTGTGGTTATCGAGGATTTGTAGGGTTTCTTCTGTTTGCTGTGGGAGGGGTTACAGATAGTTGAGGGGAGAAAGTGCTCTAGGTGAGGCTTGCGGATATTCGATCTCGGGATAGAGGCACCTCCGCAGCAGGCCGCTCAGCTACTGAACCCTGCTTAAACCTTCACAAGTATTTCTTTGCTGGATCGTACGCCGCTTTCGTGGCGTGAGCACCTCTAACTGGGAGCTTAGTTTGTTTTTTGTAGCTCCAGTCCCTACACGTCATTCGTGATTTCAGGGGGTCTTGGCTCTCCTAAGGTCCACAGCGGTTTTGAGCACTGCTGGGAATGACTGGGCAGCAGGCGTAGCAATACTGCGAGGTGCCCTGTAAGAGACACCGTGTGGTCAAGGAAGCGTTGCTTATCTGATATCTGTGAGATTCGCTATGAGGTGTGCTGTGAGTCGACTGCCACGGCCTCCCTTCCGGCCCCTGTTGCAATGTTTGCTGTGAGTTTCTTGGGTTTGTGAGATTTGCTGTGAGTGCTCCGGACCCTCCCTCGGCATCCGTGTGATGCTCTCATGGTCTCTCAAGCACTCAGGCCCCAATCTTTTCTGCTACATTCCGACGGGACTGCTTACCGATTTCCCAAGAAGGTTCCTGAGAGCCAATGCTTTTCACAGAGATTTCTAACAAGGTTCCTCACACGAAACCCACAAAACACTCACAAATTTCGCAAACCAAATGATTCCCCGCAACATGAACTCGCAAAACTGGTGCTTCATCGTAAAGTATGTACCATCGTCGCCTTTCTTCGAGAACTTGTTGTCTGGCGGCATAACCTAATCTGCTTGGTTACCTCGTTAGGTTCATTAGTCTTGTTGGTTTTTAGGCTGGCCGGGCATGCTGACCGCTGGTGTGAGCTTTTTAAAGGAGCTGCCCCTGCTGGGAAGAGGGTGGGCCTGCAGAGTGCTATTTCAGAACCTTAGACCTTCGTTGTGCAGTATTGAACCAGCACTCGAGAGGAGACAGTTTCAAAGCATCTACACTGGAGAATGCATGGGAACCTGCACCGGTGCTTTCCTTGGTTGCTTTAGGCTTTTGCTTTGCTAGTTGACCTTAGTTGCTGAGACCTCGGACGGTCAAATATAAATGCTTTCGGGGAAACCCGAGCGGTGAGGCTTCTACGCCATGTCTAAAGCGGATGTAGCTATCTGATCGGTTTGCTGCAGGTCTGGAAAGAGGGTTCCGCCTTTTGCGTTGACAGTCGCTTGAACAGGTTCCACCGTCCTGTTGCAGCAGCTTGGACTGATTCTGGCCGGGTGCACCCTTGGGTGAGGGATGCAGTTGTGATCCTGGGCTGCTTCCCAGATCGTTGGAGGAAGTCAATGTCAATGTGCCAAACTACGATGCCTCCTCGTCTTTTGCCCGCACACTTTGTGCGCTATGGCAGACGACCTCCGTTTGTTTGTGTAGTAGTAAGGGCCTGCACGAGTGCTCGGGCGGCCTCGCGCTCGGGCCTGTATGATGCTCCCAAACCAGGCCCCCGGCGGCCCACGGTCGAGGTGCTGCTGAGGCCTTTCGTTGAGTTGGGCCTCAGGCAAGGCTTAAGTTGAGGCCTTCGTGGTGGAGGCCATGGAGGTCTGCGATTGGGTCAGGGTCAGACCGCATGCTAGGGCGACATGGCTTCACGGGAATTTCCGGAACGTGTTGATACTAGCTTGCTGCGGGACCCCAGGACTTTGTTTATGTCCTCGAGGCTGCGAGTGCAGCTGTGCACCCCCTCCAGCAAGTTCACCAATTTGCAGAAATCCAACAGCAGCAAGTCCAAGACCCTTCGCCCTCAGCCCGGGCCCTGGTCATTGCGTCCTGGCCGCAGCTTCTGGCTTTGAAGTCACGGTCCCCTAGGGTGCTTCGAAGCCATGGAGGACAGAGGTTCGGATTTGGATTTTTTCGGATTGGGCTGATGGCGGTTTCGGGGCTTCTCAAGTGTAGTCACCTTCATCCAATCCCTTTTCTAGACCAAGAAGGCCGGGTACTTCTTCTGGTGCAATATTTAGATGAGTGGCATCGCCGAAACACCTTGCAGGATTTGCACGCGGCACCCAATGACTTTTGGCGTGTCATCGCGCTGAAGTACATTATCTTCATAGAGTTCCCGGTAGAGAAAGTGCGCTCACAGATTCTGACCCCTGCCGGAAGTGTGTTCTGTTTGGGCTGATTCGGGGCCCGGTAGCGTTTTTTGGACGGTCGGTCGCTGTGCGAGCGCGTGTGTCTCTGGGTGCGTGTCGGGGTGGGGGAAGATTCCAAGCTAGGGGTTACTGGCAGGGTAGTTCAGTGACAGTCACTGCCCATCGCAGACACGTTCGGTGCAGGGTGATACGTAGCCTGTTGAGCCAGACGTACCAGCATCTTACATCTGTTAATTGAATGGCCAGAGGCTGAGCCAAGGACCTCAACCGACAGGAAACATTTTGCAGACATTGTGCAGTACCCCGTCCTGGACAGGCTACCCGAATGGGACTACCATCCACACATTTGAAGAGTTGTTTGCCACATCAGCTTGTCTTGCCGAGTTTGAACAAGCCCTTGACACCCCACGGCCCACTACCGCCCACACCCACACACCCGCACCCTCACCCACACCCACGAAGATGTGGCAAAAAAACTCGTCACGTGTACGATGGTACACAGCTCCATTCCTCCCATAGCCGTTCCTATGAATGAGGGCAACCCGTCCAGGACAGACAGTGCACTGTGCAATGTCTGCAACTTGTGTCCTATCGGATCAGGTCCTTGGCCCAGAAAACTCGCTGTAGCCTCTGGCATCCTCTGGCCAAAGATGCCGGTACATCTTGCTCAGGCCACGTATCGCCGTGCACATGCAGTGACAGTGTCTTCGTTGGGCGGTGGCTGTCGCGCATGGTGGGAGGGAGGGGATCGAGCAAATGAAAGCGAGAAACCTGCCGTTTCCATTAGCTGAGCAGGACGGAAACAGAGGCGAGCCGGAGGAACCCTAAGCGGAGAGCCAGAGCGAGGGCGAAGAAGCCAGGCTTGGGAAACCATCTTCTTCCGGACGTTAGTAGTCAGTAGTCCTTCGTTGTGTCGTCGTCGGTACCATGGGAAAAGAGAGACACTGAGACAGGTGAGAAGGAGAGCTTAACTGAGAAAGACCTGGAACCTATTCGAACTCAGTGATCATGTTTGTACCGCGTCGGGGGTTGGTTGTGCCCTTGTAAGAAGTGCTGATGCGACTTCTCATGCCATGAGGTGACTTCGCCCTTTTCCAACGTTTACAAGAGTGATGCGCGCTGATCTGACTTAAGTTGGCCCCTGGCAGGTGAACCGCCGCCAGAGACGGCGTGCGACCTGCGATCGTCTGAGGTCTTTGGCCCAGGCCTACGGTGGGCAGTCTGGGCGAGACCTGTTCTGAGGGTCAAAGCTGGCGGCTGTGCCGGAAAGCCAGTAGGCATTTGTGGACTCATGCAAATTCTCTGGGTTGGCCTTCAACGTTCGGGAAGAGGTAAGTATTCTCCGGGATGTCCTTTGCTAGCTACTTATCCGGCCTGCTACCAACCAGTCTGCAAGATTGAGGTGCGAGTTTTGTGTTTTTGATTGTCATCGGACGAAATCCTTCACACTTGAGCAGATTGGCTTCCTGCCAGGTGTCTAGTGCAAGTAGATGTCATCTTTATGAGGTTCACGATGTAGTTTTCAAAGTTCGGTCGAGGGTCTGGTTGCAGCCTGGACTCGCATTGACTTCGGTGGATATCTGTTGCTTTTTGACTGGCTTTAACTTTAAGCTCTTGTATCACAGATAGGGCTGTGGTTCTGTATTTATCGGCAGGTACACTCAATGGCCTTGTTTCTCGTCACGCGTGGCGTGAAGCTGTAGACTATCATGCGCCGCGGGTGTGAGTGCTGACACCTGTTGTTGCCCCGTCCAGGTTGTCCCATGGAGCCCATCGGATCCCTGCATTCTCCGATGGAGCATGTCGGATCTCTGCGGACCTTGTCAGACAACACGCCCGCCCACATGCGAGGTGCGGCGGGTTTGTTAGACGGATGCAGCAACGCAGACCAAGTATATTCCCGGCTGCGGCGCAACAGAGTTTGGCGAAGCAGAAACAGCCCCGCTTTCCCCTAAACGTCCTTCCACAATCAGAGCACGACGCGCAAGGGAGTGAGTGAATTTCTTGTGTTTGTTTCTTGTCGTCCCGCCGCCTGCAGAACAAAGAGACATGCGCCTCTGGACCCTTTCCACAGTGAAGGCTTGCTATGAATTGCTATGAAGACCCTCATGCCGTCAAAGAAGGAGGCCCTGCAATAGCCACATGAATCGTTTCCAGTTTTCCAAACCCGTCATGCGAGAATTGCGTTTGTAAATGGGCGGGGCTGGTCCCCTCAACCCCCCGCGGCTAGTTGTAAGCCTGGCTAAGCTTGCCATACGAACCTCATGCAGTCAAAAGGCGTTGCTGTAATACACAG
Organism: Symbiodinium necroappetens; assembly: GCA_905231915.1. Taxonomy (NCBI): domain Eukaryota; class Dinophyceae; order Suessiales; family Symbiodiniaceae; genus Symbiodinium; species Symbiodinium necroappetens. The sequence goes on from CAJNJA010006581.1 coordinate 5,928, forward strand.
TCCAAGACGGTCGTTTGAGCACTGTGATTGCAACTGGGGAGCCTCATTTTCGGTTGCTGAATCCCGCTGACTGCTGAGTCGATGTGCTCTAGCCAAACTACTTCGTCGCACCAGTAACCTCGCCAAGCTTGTGCCAGCTGCTGAAACCCTGGCAAAGCTTGCTATGACGAACCTCATGCTGTCAAAAGGAGGCGCTGCAATACCCAGATAACCTTTTTGCAAACCGGTCATCTGCACACCTTACGAAGCTTGCATGAAGAAGCTCATGCCGTCAAGAGGAGGTGCTGCAAAGCATGGAGATGCCTTTCAAAGCCGGTGCGCCACGGCCCTCCCCCTGTTTCTTACGCCTTTGCAAAGGTTACAAACAAAACCCAGACGAAATGAATCCTTTCCAAAGCTGTCTGAAGGGGGAGGGTGGCTGCGCCTCCCGCCCCTTTGCCCCTTCCGCTTTTTTTTGTTGAAGGCTTGCGACGCTTGTCATGAAGAATCTCAAACCGTCAAGAGGAGGGTCCTCCCGGGCAAGCGCCGCTGTTTCTTCAGTCCTTGCAAGGGTTGCAGCACTTGCAGTTACACATATATGCAAATGATATGTATGTATTTATGTATGTATGCATGCATGTATGTATGTATGTATGTATCTGTTTACATATGTAACATACATATATGTATATAAATCTATTTTGCAGGCACATACTATGTACGGTGAACGTGCGTATCCTCGCCTTTTCTCTATCTATCTATCTATCTATCTATCTACCTACCTACCTATCTATCTATCTATCTATCGATTGACGGATCGATCTACCTATCTATCTATCTATCTATCGATTGACGGATCGATCTATCTATCTATCTATCTAGCTATCTATCTATCTATCTATCTATCGATCTATCTGTCTTTCTATCTATCTATCTGTCTGTCTATCGAGCTGTTTATCTATCTGTCTCCTAATTATCGGTCTGGTAGGTAGGGATTCGGAGGTCAGTTGCAGATCGTACAAACAGCCGTGATCTGTTCTTTCCGTGGCCATTTCGGCTCGAGCTGATCGGCTCGGATTTTTGATCGTCGACGTGGGGAAAGATTAGATCCTTGACCAGCAATGACGTTCCCTGCAGCCGGCCCCTATCGCGGCCCAGAAGCTCAGCCGCAGACTCCCCAGTTCGGGCTACCAGATGTTGGTCAATGGGGGCTCTACATGCCATAGCAGGCTCAGGCCCCCCCAAAATCCGGCGGCTCCGCCCGCAGCTTCTGACGACTGGGGAAGTGGAGGATGGGGCAACGATCGATTGTCGCCGCCAATGAGGAGATCGGGCCGCTCCTGCTGCTCATAACCAGTTCGCGGTGCAGAAGCCCGAAGTCGTGGGGCAGGTGGTGGTTGAGGCGGAAGATCCCACTCGCAACTCCTTGTTGGTGGTCGACAACAGGAACAAGAGACTGATCAGCCCATTCCAAAATTGGCTCGTGGACGAGGTCATGTCCAATGCCGCCAGCTCCATCAATGTGCTCACGGAGCGAGATCAATTGATGCCCCGAATTCGGGCTACCACTGCTGGCTTTTCGCGAATTACACGCTCGACGGCATCAAGGCGATTTTGGCGTTCACCATGTCGTCCAGGACCGGAGGGCCTTGTGCTCCGCGGGACTCCTATGCCAGCTCGGCTTTGCCCCACTCGGCTTTTCAGCCGTTCACTTGGCCCGTGATCTTCGATCCCTCTGCCACCTATGTGGATGTAAAGGTCTTCAATGGCAACGCCGTCGGTCGTGATCTCGGTCTTCGTCGATTGGAAGGTCTCCGTGATGTCCTTCGGGGTCGGGGCGGGGGTCTATTCGATCGGACCTCGCGGATCTGTGGTGGCCGGTGATCACGCCAGGAGCAATTGTGAGCTCCGGGTCACCTCTCGATCGTCTGAGGAGGGCTACGGGAATGATGCTGATCGAATTGAGTTCCAGATCAGGGATGCCAACAACCAGATCGACCTGAAGTGTGGACAAACGTCTGCTCTGCAAGGGCGATCGACGCGAGCCAAAGTCCAAGGTGAGGCGCAAAGCTCACAAGGCTGGCGAATCTCGCAAGTGGGGCATTCGGCTCAAGGCCATCGTGGACCGATGCGGCAATTACGAAGCGATCGCGAGTGACCCCGAGGATGGATCGCCTCTCTCCAAGGAGCAGATGAACACCCCTCGTGCGATCGTGTACGAGAGTGGCGGGTTTCGCACGATCAGACAATGCATTCGTCACTGGGAGAGGCTAGATCATGGGGCCGTTCGGAATGTATCACGGTCACACCGCTAACCACGGAGGACTTCATAAAGTACATCCTAGCACTCTCCGAGCGGGGATGCGGGCCGACGGTGGTCGCATCGGTCAGAGGTGCCGTGAAGTGGATCTGCACGAGGATAGGGATGGAGGGACCGGATCTCGGGAAAGCTTGCGCCTACAGAAGAAGGTCTATGGCGATCGGGGGAAAGAACTCGAGACGCAGTCCACATCCCTCTGGAGATCGTGGCCGGGCTCGAGCGGTATGTGGTCAACCAATGGAAGGGCGGAGTGTTGGAGATCACCGTCTTCTCTTGGTGGAATCTTGATCATGATCGACGTGTCCTTGCGGTTCGACGACGCCATGCATGTGGTTCCGGAGGCGCTCGGCATGAAGGAAGAGGGCCGCTACCTGATCGTCTGGCAAACCAAGGCCGAACGACAGAAGAAAGGCACGCGGTTCCAGCGGCGAAAAGGTCTCGATGTCAGACGAAGATTGGATGGAGGACGACTGGTCAGCGGAGTCAGCGGCCACCTTCATGATATTTCTTTATGCTCACGACTGCTGCCTCGGAGGATCTCAAAAGTGGCAACATTAAGCAGGCTGAGCTCCCGAGGCTGCTTGAGCTGATCAAGGAGATCATGTGGCATTCGTGCAAGGTGACGCTACTCGCTGCTGCCGTTCACGCTCAGGAGCCCGACAAACAGTTCGGTCTGCATGCGAACTGGAAAGATCCCAGTCAGCTGGTCCCTAAGCATCTTAAGCGCCATCGGAGTACGAGGCTGGCGATACCAACCTTGTCGGCTTCTGTGACTACGCTCTCACCTATACGTGGTCAGGGCTTGCCCTGGAGGATCCTCCTTTAATTTAAGGATGTTAATCTGAAGTACCACGCTATCTACATAGATGGCACAGGCTCTGAACGCACCTTGCGCGGAAGGTATAAGATCACAGATTGCGAAGATTTGGGCGAGATCCCGCCTCGCACGCAAATGTGCTCTCTTTGCTCTGGTAAGATCTTCTTGGATAAGTGATCTCAGATCGAAACAAAAATCGTTTTGATCTGGTTTGCGCATTTTTTGCCTTGACCGTCGAATCAGCCCTTGGTTTCTACTGCTTGCGGTATTGGACCTTCGCAAATTGTCAATGAATATATAAATGCATATGCACATGAATATATGTTTTTGTTTACTGATGTGCATATGCATACTCATATATACATGTCTGCCTTTCTGTCTATGTCTGCTTCTAGGTCTATACATATGCATATGAGCGATTTTGGCATTTCTAGATTCTTAGATTGCGACTGGATGTGTGCATATATATATATATACACATACATACATATCTCTGATTGTGTTTATGCACACAGCTGTATGTTTTCATATGTATGGGTGTGTATGCTTGCTTGTATGTATGTAGGCAGGCAGGCAGGCAGGCAGGCAGGCAGGCAGGTAGGTAGGTAGGTAGGTATTTTATGTATATATATATATGCTCACACATGTATAATTATATATACATATCTATATATATATGTGTGTGTGTGTTTGTTTGTTTGGTTGTTTGTCCATCTATCCATCTATCTATCCATCCATGTATCCATTTATCTTCCGATCTATTTATCCATCTATCTATCCATGTGTTCTGTCTCTTTCATATTATTATATGTATCTATAATTATCTATATGTTACTCACTTAGAGTATGTGTGTATAACGTGTACAGTGCAACCGAAGCACACAAGTATATTTTGGTGCGTGTGTATATATATATATATCTATTTATATATATATATATTCATACATATTTATATTTGTTTGTATATGTAATATATGTATGTATGTGCGTTGTGGTAGATTGTAGAGGTGCCAATGCCACCCTGGCAACATTCGCATCATTTCTATAGCGGAACTTGCAGTACTTGCGTTTTGTTCCAGCGCTGGTTGCATTTTACAGCGCAGCCACGTGCTGAACACCATAGACACAAGCCCCGTGTTGCGTTTCGCTCCGCCACGTACGGGTAAAAGAACGTGAGTACCCTGTGTTTGGCATAGCGAACACAACAAAAACTACGTACACCGGTGTGTTTCTTGGCTTGCCGGGTACCGAACCAAAGAAGCTTTCTTACCGTAGGCCAAGCAAGGTCACACCTTGCAATTTGGTCAGAAGTCGCCGGCCCGACACTCCAGGGATCAGTGCAGAAGAACGTTCGTCATCTTCATGTTTGTCCTAGTCATTTCTCCACATCAGAATTTGTCACTCTAGTAGCAGCGCTTGTTCGCGGTTAGAAGCTCATTCGAGGAGTTCCTGTCCGATATCTCCTACGTGGTGCCGGCCGACACTTTGCCTCTTCCGAGGTGCGCAGATTTTGGATGCGGGGGGGGGGTTGTGAAACCGGTTTGAAGCAGTTGGGCCCTCGACACAGAGTTTGTTTTTCTCGCAGATGCCTTGACATTGAAATACCCTGGACTTTGCGGCCTTCCGTTTTGCAGACGGCCATGCTGGAACCCTTCACCTATCAACCAAAAGTAGATCGTTGTGTAACTAAGCCTTTTGACCCTAGCGGCCCCTCATAAACTCATATAAACTCTGTCTCTGTGTGTGTGTGTTTGCGGTCTCTTTGTGTTTTTGTGGGTGTGGAACTGCATGCTCTTAGTGTTTTTGGGGTTGCAGTGTTCGCGTGCTTGCCGACGGCGTTTGTAGTGTTGAAGCCAAGCAGCCCATGCAGTCTAGCCCGCCTGGCGGAATTGGGTGGTTCATGGTCTTTGGTTCTTACTTGTATTGTTATATTTGTGGGCATGTTGCTGTTTGTTGGGACTTGCACGCAGCCGTGTAGTGAGATGCCCTAGTTTCGGACTTGCCTGGAAGCCGTGCCTGCCTTGGGCGAGTGTGCGAGTGGAAAGAAGCCAAGGGAATAAGGCTTCCAAACCTCGACCATGATCTCTTCGACCCCAGGTATCCAAAGCTGACGGTGACGTGTCGAGCCACTGAGAGTATGTTTACATTTGGGAAGTCTTCAGGGCTGTGGAATCTAGAGCTTTATGGTCAATCGACTGCTGGTTTCGGTTTTGGTTTTCTATGTCAAGAGCAATGCGATGTGATTAGTGATGCCGCGATGCGTCCATGTGGCGTGGTGCACATTGTCGACTACAAGCACCTTCTTTCCACAGTCCCGCTGTGGCCCCGTCCTGTGGGACGCCACAGGCCCGCCGGTGCTTTGATATGCACATGGCCTGCAGCGCGGAGGTCACCAAAGTCCGAGCCTAGCAGGGCCTTCGAGGCTGCCGGTTGTGGAGTTTAGATTGGCAGCCATGCTGCCACCGTAGCGCTCCATGTGGCGCAGTGCATATGTTGGCTTGGAGTCATCTCCTAAAGTCTCGCTGTCGTCCCCGTGCCGCATATTCTGATGGGGTTTGTCTGGCCTTCCCGCGACGTCGCGGAGCATGTTCCCACATGCCATTTGGTCTTGATCACCGGTGCCTGGAATGGTTCTGGGTTGTGTGGGCTTTGGACTGCTAGGTAGCTGCCTGGTCTTGCTTTGCTATTTGGTATTCCTACACTGGCATCCTATGAAATATCTTGGCAGCGTTGCAAGCAGAGCAGACTGAGTAGACAGAAAAACATGGCCGACTACTAGCAGAGCTTACCTGAGCCGAGGTTTAATTCACAGACCTGCTGCCTCACACCGGCATTCACCTTCCTAAACTATCCTAAACTTCGGGTTGTTTCGTTTGAGTCTGCACTTCTAGAAAGTCCAGACTGTATGTGTATCTCCAGGTTTGGCAAGGCCGTGCTCCCGGTACGCTGCCTTCATCAGCCACGACTGGAAGACGTCGCGAGGGCTGAAGTTCTTATCTCTGCTCGTCCTCTACAACGCGCAGGACGAAAGTACTTTGAACCTAGGAACACTACACCATCCTAGCTACACTGAGAAGCACTGCCAGGCTGGATGTAGCATTCACAATGCCCGATGAAGTCCCTGGCCCAGTGTAAGCAATTTCCAAGACTTTCCCGGGATGCAAGCAACATCGCACATCGAAGCACTACGGAATGCAATTGAAGAATCGGCTAGGGTCGGCACCTTGGACCCGGCACCCGATTAGTGCAAATTGATTGTAGGCGGCCGCTGTGTCCACATTCCTGGTGAGCTTGCTGGGTGGTGTCCTGTTTCTTGGATCTACCTATCTGCTGTTCTGAGGCAGCCCTGACCTGATCCTGTCGTTATGCTTTGATCGGAAGTTAGACCCAGGATTTCCTGCGAGCTCGTTCCAGACAGTGACTTCGCCTTTGCCATAGGGTTCTTGAACTTTATTGTTGTATTCTTTTTCTGGCAGAATATTCGGGACGTCTTTCTCAAGCCGAAAGTTGCATTTCTGGACAAGCTGTGCATTCCACAAGACGATGAGAACCTCAAGAACGAGTGCATCCTGGGCCTGGCAGGATATTTGAGAGTCTCGCAGAAACTCGTCATTCTCTGGTCAGAGCGGTACTTCAGGCGTGTCCCGGATGTTGGCTTCAGCATGCATGTTGTCTTTAGCTCACATTCCACAATCGGCGTAGGCTACTGCGCACACACACACAAGTGCACCCACAGAGCAAGCAAGGTTTGTGGTGCATCTATGAAGTCGCGGCCTTTCTTCGAGCACATCCACGTCCGGGAGCCGTCTCCATTGTGCCTGTAACGATGCCATTGCTTCTGCTCTTGCACTGCTCATGGTGGTTCCTGGCTCGCACGTGCCTTTATCTGATGTGGCACAAGTTGATTGGCACAGAAGCTAGCCGGACAATGCTCGTTAGCGCAGCTCTTGCTGTGGCATTTGTCGTCACATTCCCCTTGCAGTCGCGTGCTGGAATGCATTTGAACCATAATCTCAGCAAGCTCACTGCGCAGCTTGGGCAGTTCAACATACATCGCACGGAATGTACTTGCTGCTCGAAGAATCATCGGCACTCATGCACTGGTGCTATCATTCGCTGTGACCGGGAGCTGGTCTACCAGACTCTGGCGAAGTGGCACGGCAGGGATGATGAAGACCCAGAAGATCGGTCCTTGGACTTGTGCCTGGTCTGTTGCCAGCAGCATGCATGCAGCACACAGTCGTTATGACCTATAGAACTGATGTAACACCGAGTTAGCGATGCTTTCTGCTTAATTTTCATTAGCTCTGTCCTATAACGCCCAGCTGCTAGTTGGACAGTAGCCAAGGTTTAGCCAGACGGTGAGGAGCCAGCTTGCGGGTAGCATCTTACATGCATGGGGAAGCAGCGCCGTGCCGCTACGGTTCTTCTCGCCCCTGAAGCTTCGTTTACGTACATTTTTCCGGATCACTTCTCTTTGTGAAGTGCCCAATCCTTCAGCTATGCCCGGACTTAGAGTTGCTCAGCGCAGGTATGCCTTCATGAGCACGCAGACTCCGTTCCTGCGCCTCGGACTTGACTTTAATTTGATCTTCTGCAAGTGGGTGGAGCCTTGGCCTTGGGCTGTTTGGACTTTGTCGCGCTTGAAAGTGCCCCAGCACTGCGACCCTGTCACCACCAAACCAAGACTCCTCGCCCCTCGCGCCTTGCGCGGATTGTTCGAGGGTGCGCACTGACTCCTCTAGATCCCCTACTCACATGAGCTGTCGACTTTGAATGATTGAACCTCCGACTAGCAGCTGCACGCTCGTACAGCTAGCCGGACGGAAAAGCCCGGACCGTGAAACCCAAAGTCAACGCAGACCTGGCAAATTTTGTTTGACGACATTGGGGCGATTCGGTTTTCGAGTATAGAAGCCAGCAGCGAAAGTTTAAACTTCTGGTGTTAGAGTTTAGGGCACCAGGCTCGGACCCAAGAGTGCAGCTCAGGTTCCGTGCCATCCCAGACTTCGTGCAGCTTGGAAGCCTCAGGTTAGCCCCACCTTCCTAAACTTCATGTCATAGTCACAAAGATTCGATCGACGCAATATGTTTTTTCAAGGTACGACAACGGCATACACATGCTAGCGGCGCTAGTGCTCCATTTTGGCCACTCTCTACTCAGCTGGGTAGGAGAGCTAAGAAGAACGGCATCTGACACTTGAGTGTGATCTTATCATGTTTATGACGAGACGAGATAATGCCCATGTCGTCGGCCATTTGCTACGACAAGCCGGCATCAGGAGCCTTTCAGCACTGAAGTGGAATTTGCTGGCTCGTGAACGGATGTTGGCCACGGCAGTCGGTTGTCATGCTCCGGAACTTGACAACCTTTACGAAGATCGGCATCCTTCGGGGTTGAAACCGGGGACTGGACAATGATGATGAAGAGGCATTCCAGCATGATGGCAATAGAGATGAGGGCACGAGCGCTGATGATGGTCACCCTGCCTCTGCAAATTACAGATGACGACCGGGCAGGGCTGGATGCAACGGACAGATTCGGAGCCCCGTTGCACAAATGCCACCGACAGCTGCGTTTGCGTAGAAATCAAGCACTAGCCACTGAAGATTTTCAGCAGCTTGAGACTCAGGAATGACTTGTCGGAGAACAACATTCACGGCCTGCGAGCTGTTGTTTGTGGCACCTTGCACAGTGGAGTTTCGGAGCTTGTAATTAACTTTTGGCACTATACACGGCCCTCGCTAGCTACAATACTACAACATAACTACAACGTGCACGGAGCAGGACATGCCGTATCCGCTACGCAGGATTTGAACTTCCAAGATTGCCTGGTGCAATCGTGTAGATGTGGGCATAGGCATAAAAAAAATTGGTAAGCGTCTTAAAAAAACGATAAACACCTTGAAATCCTAAACCCTCCATGCAAATTTTGCTTGATGCCTATCAACTTTTTTTGATTGCTACAGTCTAAAGCCTAAACCCTCTTATCAAATATTTTTTAGATGCTTAGCAATTTTTTTCATGGCTACCGTGGTAAGTTATTTTTTGATGCTTATCAGTTTTTGATGTGTCACCCTAGATGTGACAACGTTCCTGAAATCCAACGGCTTCTGCACAATACATGTGAGCAGTCACCCCTAGTCGCTGAGACTTGCTTGTTTTATTATTGTGCATCTCAGGAAACGTTGTGCTGCACCTTGTTTGCTGCTTCTTGCCCCATTTTTCAGCTGCCTTCTCATCGTGGATGTTGTTGTTGTTTGGCTGCCGCACCGTGTGGGTAGTTCTTCCACTGACGAAAGCTGGTAGCATCTTTGTGGAGATTTGCCTTTTCACACACTTCAAGCTTTCTCGTTGTGCTGGTTTTAGCTGAAGTCAAAAGCCATGCAGGGTGTAGAGCTTGCGCAGGGTGAATTGTACAGTCCCGGACCTTGCAATTCTGAACCTTGTGTGCAGTGTGCAGTGCTTGGAGTCAGTGCGCCAGCAGTGAAATTTTGTATCGCTTCCGCCTAGATATGTTTGGTTTCCACTGATGCTGCAAACTACGCAGATGACGGTGCCCGTTCTTGAGGAGTTCGTCACCTCCTGGGCTGGGCCACCATGGCTCCGTGCGCGTTGTGCGGCTCAAGTCGGGGGCCGGGAGTCTAGCTTTGCTTAACTGCTTGGACTTTGGGCTTGCGGGCGTGTTGGCAGTGAAGGGACACATACAGGTGCCGCCAAGGAAAGCAAGTCCGACTCCGAGTTCTGAAATGTGATCAGGGTACATCATGCGCAAAACCAGTCCCGGAGGATTGTAGCGGAATTCCGGCAAAGCCAAGCATTGGCCAATACTTATGCAAAAGCCATACTTTACTTTCATTTGCAAGTGGCAGATTTCTCAGAGTTCACTCTTCGGACCGCCCTTGCTAAGCAAGTATCCCGAGAGCCTGTGCTGAGATATGCTGAGGTTGTTCTACTTATGGATATGCATGAAGCTGTGGCGTCACGGCCCCCATCCACGATGGCCTGCTGTGGTGGAAGCAGCTAGCATGATGCCCAGCAGCAGTCCAGCAAGTCAGTTCATGTCCCATAAATTCTTCCTAAAGGAGGCAGCATCGGAGGAGTTTTCTGAGTTTTCTCCGCTCCGACCACGAGCCATGACATGATCTCCTGTAGCGGTAGTGTGCTCTTTTCGCAGGAGCCCAAGCACCATAGACTTTGACTGCTAATCTCGGAACTGTCAGGGTATGTCATCTACTCAAAACTCAGACCTTCACATGTTTGGAGTCTCACGATGGGCCTTCCCTGGTATCGTAGTTGTCAGCTGTGAATGAGCTTGCCGTCAACCTCCTCAGGCTTTTGACATTGGTGGTCCTCAGCATTGTCTGGGGAGCTATGGGGTTGCCCCTTCTCTTGCAGGTGGGGATAAGTTTTGTGCTGTGTGACTATCGGATAACTATCGAACACTGTGGATGTGCCGTATGCGTCAGTCACAACCTGACTCTTGTTTTGCGGTTTAAAAGTGTTTGAGCCTGTGTCTCGCAGATCTCAGCTAGCAGAACACCAGATGAACACGCACATCAGGGTGTATGTTTCCTACTACTACTACTACTACTACTACTACTGCTACTGCTACTGCTGCTGCTACTGCTACTGCTACTGCTACTGCTACTGCTACTGCTGCTACTACTACAACTACTACTACTACTACTACTACTACTACTGCTAGCACCACCACTACCACTACCACTACCACTACCCCTACCCCTACC